>JBBPBQ010000002.1:55026597-55068515 GCA_037974755.1 Cicer yamashitae | reverse complement strand
TTTTTTCTCTTATTAGTTATTATAGTGCATATATTTACTATGAACATTATTTCAAAACATTTTAAAATGTGTAGAAAAAATGTTACAATTTGAATAATTACTACAAAACTTATATACTTTAATAAAAATAGAGTCTACAATTATTAATTATATAATTTATCATTTAAATCATGGCTAATATTTTATATATGTCCATGGATCATGATGTGTCAGCTAAATAATACAAATTTGATATTGTAGACAAAGTTAAAATCTAACTCTTGTAAAATGATTATTAATTCCACTTTGATTAATAATAATTTTTCCATTCCTAAAAAAATGTTAATTTTTTATGATTAAATTTTTGCAATACATCATTTTTATCATATTTGTTTAAAAGTAAAAATACTCATTTAATTACAGACTCTACAATTTCTTTTATTCCATTTATTCTTCTTATAACTTTAAAAATTTATAAAATTAATACATTAAAAAAATTATACATATCACTTTCTTAAAAATAAAAAAAATAAACCCGCCCTGATGATATTCAAGTTTAGTATAAATTAAGTGGACGAGAGATGAGATCTTATTAGAAGTTAATCTATAGATCCCACCCACATCTGCATGTTAGAATCTCAGCACTTATAATTTGCACTTAATTTCTATTATCTATTTACTTGAATAATAATAGAGTAACTTTTTATTAACATAAAAATTAAATTACATAGAGTAATAATCTGCCATAAAAATGTTAATTTCTACTTAAAATAGATATATAAATGAAGTCTATCCAGTTGCAAAACCCCTCCTCCATGTTTCCATTGCGCTTAAATATGCACCACTTTTTATCGTGCTTGTAGTTTAGTATTAATTTTTATTTAACATTTTTTTATATTTTATTATTCTTATTAGCAACACAATACTAAAATATGAAATAACGTTTTGTAGATCTGTTTTTTATTAACCTTTATTTAAATTGTAGTTTGAGTATCTCTTTACATGAATTTATCTTAATATTAGTTTCATAATATCTATATATAAGATGTAATATTAAAAAATTGTTTTACATTCACAACTAATAATAACGCACGACGTCAACAAAGCATTAAATATTTATCTTTGATCTAAAATCTATTTAATTTGATATGGCTATGGTTATGATTGAACAAACAACATAAATAAATAAATAAAAACCACTTAGCTTTTTTACATAAAAAATGTTTTGTTAGAATAGCTTGCTTAGGAAAAGACCAATCCTTATAAAGAAAATATGAAAACTCAATAGAATACTTCGATGGAAAATTAGTCAACTCTAGAGCACCACTTGCATTGATGAGGATCTGACTCGCAAATCCATTTATATTAATTGTCAGTCTAAGTGTTTTTTTTTTATTCAAAGGCAAAAAGATGATTTTTCATTAAAATAAGATGGCACAATTAGTACCCACAATAAACACACACATTGTCATATTAAAGGCAACACCTAATGCACTCCCTGCATATCATATTGATACCAACAAAGTGCACCTATTTTTATCTTGCAACTCTAAACACACAATTACTCCACATAGTAACTTAGCCTAAATTAAAATAGTCTAAGATTTTGATATGCTTAACCTAAATTAAAACTAAATATGATTTTGTATTGGTCAAATAAAATAGTGACTATCTAACAACACCACATAGTTTGATAGGCTCAATTATTAAGGTAGTTTACAATATAACTTGGCAACACAAACAGAAAGTATACTATCATGCAATTTATTAATGTGATTCCAAAAACCCTAACATCACAATTATGAAAAAAAGTACAAAATATTCAAAGGCAAACATAAATCAATTAGTATAATAATATATATGTATTTATAAATGACTACATAACAATATTAGTACAATATATATCATAATTTATAATTTAATATGCTTAAAGACATGCCTTAAGGCCATTATATTGTATTTACACTATGTTGCAACATTCTCTCATATGATCGCATCCAAATTCATGGACTGATGCACCCCTACAACCCTCAATTGAAAAACTAATTTTGAAAGAATGGATTTTGTAAAATTGATTTGGATTTCAAGTGAGTTGAATGTATATTGATTTATATTTGAATAAATTCTTATGAAATTGAATTAAACGATAAATTCAAGCTTAAAAATCAATTTTAGAGGTAAAAACTATAAATTATAACTTCAAGCCATAATCAATTATAAATACAGAATCATTTTTACTTAAAAATAATAAAACATGTCAAAATCAATTCTAATCATCTAAAATCAATTTTGCTTACGGTGGAACCAAAAATTATAATTATTAAGTTTGTGGTTACACATTTTGAGATACTAACCTTTAATGGGCTAACTGTTAACTAATACACCAATGTATGCAGAAACTGTTCAATGTTAGATCACAATAAGCTATATTCATGAGTAAAAGCTCATATGAAATGTTTTCTTTTGCTAGCCTGTGAGACTTTAATGTAAGTTCTTATGGAGTCTATTAAGTCTATTATTCCTAATTGATGCACTTTATTTAATATATTACCGGTTTTGGTTCTCATTGAATTGCTAACTTGTGTTTTTCTTTTAATGTTTTCTGATTATTAAATTGTACTTTTCTTTAGATTGAGAATGGTAATATAAATAAATAAATTTTGATAATGACACATTCTCACGACAGTGACATAAAACATAATGCTTGAGGGGAATAGCTTTGGTGCCCTTACTGCGTCACGCAATTTTAATATTGTTTGATCAGTTTATTATGTGTTAGATCATATATGATGGGATAATTAATTTTATACAATTGGCTTTATGTAAAGAGAATTTAAAATAAAAATAATTTATATTTAGATACGTTTTGAAGAATAAATTTTAATTTAAAAATCACATTTAAAGATAAAAGTTACAAATTGTAATTAATTCAAAGACAATCTAAATATAACCAAAAAAACTCCCGCATATATACCAAAATCAATTTTAAACTTTCAAAATCACTTTTAACTCTCTCGAAAGTGAATCCAAACTGGCACATAATCGTGACTGAGACTTCCATAAAAATATTTGTTTGCACTTTTCTAAAACTACGATGGCAAGAGCATGACTATTTGTTCGATGATTAAATGTGAAGTATGATGTTTTCATGACAACTTGTAGGGTGACTAATTTCTAAGTGTTAGAACATTGCCAACATCATCCTCTAATGTAAAACAAAAATTGTGAAATGTTGGGCATAAGTGTAGTGTTAACACTTACGATGCATTAAAAATGAATTTACCAGTACACCATTTAAAAATTGGTGTGACGGTACACCATAGATGTCCTTCAATATGGTACTACAACCTCAGAAAATATCAAATGCAATTTACATGGGACTAGGACTTATAAGACTAGGCTATATACCCATGATAACCAAGTATAAGACGACAAATCAAAAATGTTGAATTTAATCAATTTGCGTTTCTTTTTAAAGCACACAATAAATTATGAGATGATAATTTAGAATTTCATATTAACTGAATCTGCAAGGTTGATCCCACCATGCAAGTTGCTCACTCTTGCTTGTAAACCAGTGTTGGGTACTCTGGATTCCACATGTTATTCTTCACATATTCCACAATTTCATCCTGCAACTCCCCAAAAAGCATGGACAACATTAAATATATAAATATCTGAATTTGATGTTAAATGAGAATGAACTACTTCATGATGATTCATGCTGGCATGCAAAACTTTCAGCTCAGATCATACTAAGTCAAAGGAACATCAATGCATTTTCAAAAAAAGTACAAACAAATATACCGATTATTAAAACACAATGTAAGCCAAAGAAATAAGCAATTAAAAACAATTTCTGAAAGCCTGTGGAAAGCTCACAAACCTATGAACCATGGACGATAATAAAACCCTCATATCTACCCACTTTTCTATAATGTCTACCAAGGAACCTTCTAATAAATACCGGATTGAATTACAACCCATTCTCACCAATGTTTGCATCTTAAACATGAATCTTCTTTGGACAGAAGGGAGAAATAATTAAGATTGTCTTCCAATGCAACAACACTGCGTAAAACTGATATTAATATGAACCAGACCCTTGATCATATTTAACAACATTGCACTGATCCAAGATTTGCATCCTACGAATACTCTAATACCACAACATGCGGAACAATATGCTAGGGATGGCAGATGTGCAGCCTTTCAACAGTATGGTTGTATTTTTTGGTTTGTATTTCGGAGGCCACTTCAAGCAGGACTAAGTGAAACCATTTAAGAGGGTAAATCTCTCACTATATGTGTATGTATAATAAAATGGGTCTATTTTAACTTTGTAAAAAAGATCTGCAATTTTTTTTCTTCTTTCAGCTATAAATAGATGGTAATTTATATCTGTCACTAAAAGAAGTTTATAATTTAAAAATATCAATTTGATTGTATTATTATCCGTTTTTTGCAAGTAAAGCTTGATTATGGAAACATTTTAAGCACAAGACTTATTAAAACTTCACTTTGGCTTGGTATGTGGATAACATTCCCCTTATAATAACTTAGGCAATCCTCTCATTGAGCAAGCTCTTAAGGTTTAATTAGCTCGACTTTTTCTCAATTCTTACAGCTCTGAAAATAATAGCTGGAGGAAGTCACAATGCCAGCCAAATCAATCTCCCACGCACTATTCAAGTCTAGTCTAACAGATAGTACCAATTAATTCTATCTGGACTTCAAAGTGTATTTTCATGCAAAATTAATCCAAACCACATTATAGTAGAGATTACATTGGTATGTAATTCAAAAAATACAAAAATAATATCTAATATTTCCAAGCAAACAAAACTTACCCGACTAAGTTTACGGAGCTCTCGAGCATCCATGCCATGGTATCCTTCAGCTAGATCCTCCTCCAAAGCTTCTTCTATTACAGAAGCAGCTACCTCCTTCGTAATATCTCGAATTCTGCAAATATTAATTAGGTTTGAGAAAGATGAAACTTCCTTTGAACTACCTCTTATAAACTATACAGCATAAAGAAAAGCTCATTTCTACCTGGATATTGAAGGGAAAATAACCCCTTTGAGGACCTCCTCTTCACTCATATATGCAGCCAGACTTCAGTTTCCAATGATAAGGTACACAAGAAGAAAAAAAGCAAATATGGATATTAAGGCAACGTTTCAAAGTTAGACAGCAATTCAGCAAGAACAATCCAATGCACAAATCAAGTGTTATGTATGAAATGAAAATAGTTATGTTATTGTAAAAGTAAGTCTATTTTGGCATGCAAGTAATTCACTAATTCACAATAGCAGTATTTATTTTCAGAAATTATTTAATCTTCTAAAACATACCGCTCGGCAGCAGCCTGTAGCATGCCATCCGATATGATCCTAGACCCAGACAAAAGAGTTCCAAGACCAATGCTGAAATAAAAAGTCGTTGAAAAGCAAATGAACTGAATGATATAAATATCACGGCTTAGATTAAATTTAGGTTCATGTTGAAACGGCTAACCTACCCTGGAAATAGGTACATGTTGTTTCCCTGGTTGCAGTGTCCAATACGACCATTTCCTGCAAATTATAACAGAAAATTTCCATTATATGTTTTCCCTTGAATGAGACACAGAAAACGATAATAAAATAGACTTTTGTATCGAGCTAGTACTTTACTTAAGTGCAGAAAATTTATATACTTGAAAACACACGGTTGAAAAAGTATCTATTTTAGCAAGCTAAAGTACAAGGTTTGCTTTATACTGAAACTGTGGAAGAAACATGAACTATATTCAGAATCTGAAGGGTAGATAAAGTGAGACAAAGAAAAGTTGGGTAAACATACAACTAAAACAGCTGAACCTCAATTTAGAATATAATCAGCTATACAGAACACATATCAACAAACAATTAGTACCGATATGGAATTCGCATACCTGCTGTTCAGAGAGAAAAATACCGGCAGGAATCCTAATCTACCTATTTAACATGAGTTTGTTGACAACTATCATGGTTCTTAAATTTCCAGAAAGCAATGAGCAAAATCATTACACTACCACTTTCTACGCAGAAATCACTAGATTATAAATATAAAAATATATGAAAGATTAGTCTGGGGATTCGTGAACTTATACCGATATCCACATTACTAAATGGACTTCCACTTGCAAATAGAATGTTGTCACCCAAAATGGAGAATGCTTCTTCAGGGGTGCATTCAGCTGTCAAAGAATGAGGGAAGTGGTACACAAACTATTATAAATCCATGTTGCTTGTGGCCACAGCACATACCAAAAGAAAGAAGAAAAAGAACTTATACCATTCTTTGTTGGATTTGACATGGCAAATATGGCTGGTCTTGTTGATGTTGAACCCTTCAGGGCCTCTAATACCTAGAACATAGGATGTCGTCAGTATATATAGAAGGAAAGAAAGTCAGCAAAAATGCTCTATGACTTCTTTGAATTTTCTTTTTCATTCATTTAGAGAACACATGTAGTGGTGCTGGTAACCTCGGAAAGTAAATCTATGACTTCTTTTTCTGGTACAGAATCTCTGATTTGTCTTATCAGCAAAATCTATAACTAGAAGATTATTCACTAGAGTTAAAAATTTAGAGGTGGGTACCAAAATGAAATGAGATATACTATGAAAGAGATAATGATTTAAAATGCTCAAGAAAAGCCAAGACAGCATGATCCTCTTTGATTAGGAGACTGTTCTTCCCCTTTTGAAGTTTTCCTTTTTCTTCCATACAAACTACAATGTCATGTCTTACATTGCATGGCTCATTCTTTTATGAGGGATAAAATGCCTAAAAAATATTTTACAATAGCTACCATAGTTTCTACAAAAAGGATTTTCAGCAACTTTCAAATCAACTCTCTTATGATACTATACAACCTTTTTTACCCTAATACACCCTTAATCCTAAATTGATAAGGCAATAAATCATGAAACTTAACAAAATGAGAAGCACTTCTGATAGATAATCTAAGATACTTTAAAATATTCTAAGAAATAATAATGACATTTTGATATATTTTCTAGGAATAAAGCACCTGTGTGTTAGTTGTTTTCCCTTTTAATTCACTATGGTCATTATCTCCTTACTGAGGTTGTGTGACTCACCCACCCTTGTTTATCACCAAGAAGTTAAGTAGTAGGTTGTAGGTTGTGTGGGCTGGCCTTTCCTATAGGACATTGCTTGTCTAAAAATATTTTGGGTTGTATTAAGTCTTTCAATAATGGAAAGATATACCTTGTTTTTGTTGCTGGCTGTTGGTAAATATACTTTCAGCACATGATTATTACTTTCGGATGAAAAATTTAGGGGAAAATTGGCAATAACTATATGAAGGAATAGGTGAGTAGCGAATGGGGCACCTGGAGTACTAGCAAATGATATTTGGTGGGAAGGCTGAGAAGGGAATTGGCCCTCTCTCAAGTCAGGAGTTATTTTTCATATTTTAATTGTAGTTCACCATTTCTCCATTCTGAAAGGAGTTGAGCTCCAACAATTGTCATATTTTCTTCCATATAGAAATTGTTAAAATAAGGTTCATAGGATTCTTCCTCTGGTTGTAGTGAAATTCGGATTCAAAATCATGTTAGTCTTTTAATAATTTTTAGATCCTATTAGAACAACAAAAACAGAGCATTGCCAGAAAGTATTAGATTCTATAAGAAAGCAAAAACCTCTAAATTTAATAAGGAGAATATAGTACCGAACATTACATTCAGAAGATCACATTTATGATTGATCACGGAAAAAAATTATGAACATGGCCTATTGCCCACTGAGAATTTTGAAAATATCTAACTATACATAACTCCTTCCAATGAGAAATAGATGGAATAGAAGCTGATTCCATAGTCTTACTCAACCAAATACATGTGCAGTGCAAAGTCAATCCAAAGCATCAGATGTATATACCTCTTTTGAGAACAATCCTCCAACAGCAGATAGTCCTAGGAGGACATCGGGCTTCACTTGCTTGACCTGTTACCAAAGTTCAATAAGGATATATGAAGGAAGCAGCTTGAAAGTTGATCAATAAAAAACGACTGAAATTCAGAGAGCAAAAGTGGATCACGAAATATTAAACATGGGATTTCACAAACAGACTTGATGAGAGATTATAGAGCCTCATCATATTGATGTTTTCACATATGTTTTGCCTTGATATTATTATGGAAGATCCCCTATCCTACAGACCGCTTGCAAAAAAACCTCTCATTTTATTCAAGGAAACTTGACGGTCACTATAGAAGGTGCTAAGTAATGTACGTGTTTGTGTAAATATAATGAAGAGAAAAGGCAGAGAAACTTATTTTTATAGATTTAGGGTAGTGAAGAAGGAAAAGAGAGAGACAGTTGATATTAATAAACAGAAAATATTGTCCATAGATATAATACTAAGTAGGTCTAGTCTTGGTATTATTAGGACAAGCACAGACGCATAAACAATAAGACTAAAATGGCAAAACCTATCAAATAAGGAAACAAATCAAATAAAGATATTCTAGTATAATAAAAAATGTCTCTTAAAGAATTTGCCTCGGACATATTATTGGTGTTATGATATATAATTTTATAATAAAGAATGCAATAAAATGATCCTAAGTTAGCAACTCCCATGGTTGAAAGTTAACTTTCAATCTAACAAGTTGGAATCTTTATTCTTCAATTCTCAGGCATTGAAGGTGAGTAAGTTTCCCATCCAAAATTCCAAATGCTATAAGAACCTTTGCAAAATTGGGTAATATTAGCTGAAGATTAAAAACTACAGCAATAGTTTTTTTTTTTCATCTATCTCATATATTATGGCTTTTCATAATTTATAATTTCATATTTGCATCTAAAGTGATATTTTAACGAACCACTTCTGTAAGACTTGCTCCTTCCCTTAGTCCTTGGCGGTCCATTTCTTTCAAATTTCTTGCAAAAGGAAGGGCATCTGGATCAATATTTTCACGTCCTTCAGTGATTAATCCCTGCATTTACAGCAACAATAGAAAAATTGCATACCAAATGGTGATCAAAACATTTGAAAATAATCATAAATATGGCAAAAAACACATCCTCGTTATGATGAGTTTGCATGGCTCACCAAAAATTTATATTTATATTATAAATAAAATTAAAGCTATCACGAATACAACTTCAGTTGAAATGCTAAGACTCACATATTTTGAGATCTTCAACAATGCTAAAGAGGGTAAGTGGATAATACTTGGTGATTTTCAAGATCAATAATGGTCAAACATGGAATATCAAAACTGGATTCTGAAATAATGTTGGAGTGTAAAACAATAGTTTTTTCATCATAATGAAAAAGCAGAACAAGATTCATAAATCCACGATATCATCAAGGATAGTAAGCCACTAAGCCTTTACAACAGAAATACTTATCAAGCAGCAAAATTGAATATTTGAGCAGGTCCGTAGGCTATCTATATGATATATCAGCTTAAACATTAAAGCATGAAATTCAACCAGGAAGACAGTTGTTTAGGTTGTGCACCAACAAAAGAGAAAGGAAGGGAGAGGTAGCTATGATAATCAAATTCAAAATTCAATCTGGCTGAGCATTTGAATGGAACCATTTGCAACATATTATTTCTTTTTAGAAAAGGCCATTTGAAAGATATTATATAAACCATAAAAACACATAGTAGAGAGAATCCATCCATATTTTCCTATAACAAATGCATATCATTAATAGATCTCTTTTGTGGCTTTGTGCATAAATTAAATGTGATGCATGACAAGAGAACAATTCCCTATCTCGCCAGGCTAATAACATGGTTCTTACTAATGCAGTGTTCCTTTTACATGGTATGATTTATGACATAATAAAGTGGTAATAATTATATGGTAAGGTGCTCAAGCATTTCCAACAGCAAACTCAGGCTCAGCTTACACGTATCATGCCATTTACCACAAATTAAAGCCGAAGTTTAAAAGATACAGCTATAACAACATGAAGCAAGGATAAGGAAAATTTCTAAATATATGATATGTGTATTACAATTTAGAGGGACATATATGAAAATTTAGTTTAACTTTGAACACACAGATTTAAAAATTACCAATTTTAACAAAAACACAAGTTTTATTTGCTTAAGTGAGTTTGAATCCATCTTTCCATATTATGATATCATTCAAGGAAACTAGTTGATGTTTCAAAGATTTTGTGGAGTTTCAAAGCCTCATACATTGCAGCATGACAAGGCTATGAAAGTCAACCCCAAAAATACATATACTAGCATTCAACTGAATGGATATATAATTTGTATAAAAGTATGTTTTCTATCAGAAACAAAATTTAATTACTACAAAGAATTGAACCATGCTTAATATATCATCAGGCTATACAATACCTTTGCATCAACAACCCAAAATTGACTCTTGGCACTCTCAAAAGCAGCTTTATTATTACCCAGCATCCTTGCCATTGTTTTTCTTGCTGCATTAAGAACGCCGATTCCAGCACTGCAGTAGTACAAATATAACCCCCAAAAATGCCACAAAACAACACCCAGAATGTGAATTTCCTTAGTGACTATGAACTCAAAAGAGACTTTCAATTGTAACACCATTCCATTCAAAGCGTTCATTAAAACCAAATTTATTCTAAAAATAAGCAATCACACTTTGACTGCCATTTTTTCAACAAACTACTTTGACCACCATTTCTAGGAGATCGCTCATCCTAGTAGGCTAGTACTACCTCCCCCAAACACACTTAACCATGAATACAGATGGGATCCGATGCATATTCTTACCTAAAAAATAAACTTATCTTAAGAGAGAAAAAGTGTAGAAGGCATATTCTTAGATCTTGAGCTATTTTTATGTACAAACCTAACAGAGTTGGTAAAAGACCGTAAATAAAATATTCAGTTAGGATTCAGAACTCGGAAATCTTGTGCCCAAACTATTGCTTCTGCAAAAAAATGACTAGGGATTTGTTTTAGAAACAATGCCATAGTGATCTAACTAGAAAAGGGAGAAACTGAATAATATTTCTTTGAACAATTCAACCTGTATACAATATACAGACCACGCTAAATAATTTATTTCCTAAAATAAGGCTTGCTTTTCAGTAACTAATAATTTTCCTTAGTAACGGAATTTTACAATAATTGTAATATAAAGGCATCCATTGTGGAACAGTTATAATAGTTTAGATGCAGATGGGTAGGATGCAAATCTGCAATAACTGGTAATCATGCAAGTTCCCAGAAATCTACTTCTCACTGTTTGTTCCTCCTAGACCAATATGAGAGCGTCAAACAGCTTTAGGTTCAAAGTTTAGGACTACTGTAAGTGGGAGATGTTCTGTTTCATGAGGCCTGTCAGTGTCATTGCCTGTATCTTAGGATGGGCCCAACCCGGGAAAAGGAGTGGAAGATGTATACTAGTAGGAGGAAGAAAGAATAGGCTGGCTATTATTAGGCCTATTAATATAATATAGAGAACTTAGGGAAACTAGGTTAATTATATATAAAGTATGGTGTAGCCGTGAGATAGCAATTAGGATTACTCTTATTGGTTAATTGAATTACTCACTTGTAAGGAGACATTCTCCAATGACACGATAAAGATATTATGATATATTTTCCAGATATTTCAACATAATGAGATAATTAGTACTCAGAGCAAAAAAACTTTAGGTCAAATCGTAAGAGCGTGGTCATCCTTTAACAATAAAAGATAACTAGCTAACCTTCCAGCACCAGCAACAACTATCTTCTGCTTTGGGAAGTCAATCATTGGCCTTCCTTGAGCTCTTACAGCACCTAGAAGTCCAGCAATAGCAACACCAGCTGTCCCCTGTGCAGGTAATTTCACATGCATCAAGCAATAAAATACCATGACAAGATCTATACATAATTTCCATCTATACATTGAATTCAGTTCTCAGGAGCTAGAGAAGATAACTCAGTAGCTATAGAGTAGAGCAAACTCCCAATTTAGTCCTCCAAAGTTTAGTGAGAACAAATGACATCAATTTGGTCCCGATACTAGTTGTTGTAAAATTTGTGTTCTGAAATTTTTTCGATAGCCAATAACAATAAAAACATTATAATATTTGCAAAAAATGAGGAACGTGAAAGCATCATTTTACAAATTGCCAACTAAACTCGGCATGTATTAGTTTATGCATGACAATCTGCGATTTACAACCATAATAAATAAGCAAACATTTCCTAGAAAACCACATCTCTCATGCTGCTGGGAACTAGTTACTTATTGAACAATGTGTTAATTCTAGCACCCTAATTTTCGGATGCCATTAATCCTAGATCTTCTACTTCACTACAACTACACAATTTTCCATAAATAATAATAGTAGCAAAATTGTAGGAAAAGCTTATATCATTCTTCAGAATAATGCAACCAAAGAAAATGCAAAATCCCACAAGGCCTAAAACATGGCTATCTATTATAGTCTATAAAGAATGCGTACTCCACAAATAAATTTGTGCTCAAATCTGGTATTGTATCTAAAATACATGTTGGTTACTCGTGAGTACATATCAGCTACACACCAAAATTATTTTTCAAACAAAAATTGGGCAGCCCAATTAGGTACATGTTGGTACTTTATGGGTATACCATCCCGCATCGATGGTGCAATAAATAAATAAAATGAAAAAAAAATGTTTCTCTCATTCTTTTTCTGGTGATAATGATATTCTTTCCCTATTTTCCGATATAGTATAAATAATATTTCCCTATTTTTTATTGTGTATATATATCCTCTTCCTAACCCAATTTTTTTGTTTTCCTATATGTATTTCCTAATTCTATTTTGATTTGTGACGTAGTAAATTAGCAAAGACCTTCTATTTATATATATATATATATATATATATATATATATATATATATATTGTTTTTATTTGTGGTTTCTATCTGTTGGAGAATTACGGGATATCATGATCTCCTGGATTTTATTTTATTGTATTAAGATCTTCCTTTATTTTTTTTATATATATATATTTCTTATTTCTTTATTCTCTTTCAATCATTCCTGGATTCAAGGAGAAGACTTTACTGTAATCTATCTATTCAAATAGTCCTTGACCACTGAATAAATCACAAATGCATTTTACCATTGCCTTTCTATACTATATTAATGTACTTGTACCTTTGTTTTTTGAAATATCTCGTACCTTGTATTATACCCGTATCTGTGCAACATAGATTATGGTGAAAAAATAACTCCCTGCTAGTCTACTATTAATAAAGACCCAAGAAGAGCAAGGATAACAGTGGCTCAGTAGCAACCATCAAGCTATAGATCACTAAATAAATTAGAGCATATTGAAGACTATTTGACTTAAACACTTGAAGAGATGTTATTGTTCTGAAACCGTTGATCAATGGCTGTTTGATAAAATGATCAATGGAATACTTTCCGCATTGTGGTTGCTACGATCAGTGAAAGTTATTAAAAAACATCTGTATCTTAAATTCCCAAGTTCAATTAAGAATTAACAATATTTCCTGAGATACGTAAAAGCACCCTGAAAAAAACATTTGACATGATACAATATTATATAAAAGAAACTTTACCTGCACATCATCATTAAACATTCGGTAGGTAGCTCTATACCGCTGTAATAACTTAAAAGCCCATTTGCTTTGAAAATCTTCAAACTGTGAGAGCACAAGATTATTGATTGTCAAATAATAGAAAAATATGGATCTTATGAATAAAATGCAAATGCGATCTACTATTTTCATTTTAAATGTCACTTCCAATACCTGTACAATCACATTTGGCCAGCGAGTAAAAACAGCTTCCATAAATTCATCTATAACAGCAAGATAGTCATCCCCATCAAGGCGATGCTGCTGTAATCCTAAATCTGATAAGAAAGAATAAACCAATCATGTTTCATATAGTGAATTCGACTCAGTTGGAAAGCTTATGATGAAACCAGCATAAATGTAACTGAAACAACAATAGGCATAAGAAATATCTGAGTAAGCTGCACAAGACGAGTTGTACTTAGAGATATTAAACCACTCATAGGCTTCAACCAAATAGTTTAATCATTTGGGAAGTTGATCTTTTAGCCCAGGTGATCGAGATTCAATCCTGCGACCCCCATTCTTTTAAAAAAAAAATTAGCACAAGGTTTGAGCATTGTTCACATTGCAAGCATAAAGAGCTCATGATGAAGTATATTAGAGATGTAAAACCATTCATAGCCTTCACTGCCTAATAGATTTAGATTTTGGGAAAGTTAGTCTTTGACAGAAGCAAACCCTAGAGTTGATGAAAATTTAGATATGGTCACTTATTTTGATGCAATCATATCACCCCTATATAGGTCCCGTTACAAGATCTTTAACTGAATAGATATAGAAACACTTACATAAGGGATCTTCAATTAACTTTTTGTTGTTAGTACCAACGTCAATCATCACGGGAAGTACCTTTATAAAAAGGAGAAAAAATTATTGGAATCATAAAAGAAATGTACTATATAGAGCTAACAATAGAAGAACGGTAAAATACATAATGGCAATGATGATGTAAAAAGGAAAAATAGCATGGTTAAAAAGGTCAATGGTAGCACATTTATTACCATTTCTTATTGTCCAAGTAATGACATCGCAGATTATTAGAACTACAAAGTAGCCGAGCAAGATGGGAGCAATTACAAGACAGAATAACAGGTAAAATAACAACCAGAAGCCATGACAAAATTATTGTTAAAATAAGCACAATAGTCTGACTATTCCAGTTAACCATCTTGTAGAATGAAGGAATGTATTCCAGTTTCCACAACTTGCAATTCTTATTAATTAATATACCGAGATCAAATTAACGTGTATGAGATATAGCCAAAAGACACTGAGGGTTACACAAAAGAAGTTGGTTTCTTCCAATAAGGCTGTTAAGCATAATTGATCGCAGCATTTGTTGAATTGGAATATTTGATATTTTCTTAACAACAACCTAATTAAAGAAATTAACTAAATCATAAACTTTAACAGTTTGAAAGGAACAATAATGAAACATTGAGCAACCACGTGGTCCACGTACCCTTTGAGGATTTATCCCAGCAGCAGCAACATATAGATCAAGCTTCCCAATGGCAATGCCAATTCCTTGAACTCCAAGATCTCCAAGTCCCAGAATTCTGCTCCCATCAGTAACTACAATCATATCGACCTGAAAAGTATCAAATGAGATGTCCCAATTTGACACTTCAATAAGTTAGTAATAAAAATATCATTCAAACACGTCGGTCATAACGACTTTAGAACGTAATGAAATGCTAGTGTTTAATCTTCTAAATATGTGTTGATAAACATAGGGAGAAAGTGTTTGACAGAGAGAAAGGTAAGAGGATTTAATAATATTGATTTGACTATCAAAAGAAAGAAAAAAGAACTTCAGATACAAAGTTCACTAGCAACTAAGCTATTTACAGAGGATGTGGTATCTGTTTCACAACGGTTAGGTATAAAAAGAATAATCCTCTTACAAGGGACGTCCCCTTCTCCCCAACTGAGAAAGTCAAGTTTTGGTTATCCTATCCAAGAGTTTCGTTCCAATTACACTTTCCCCTAGTTAATTACTGAGGAAAATTAACTGTTGATTGAAAAAGGGACCGTATAATCAGTAAACCATAAACAAGAAAACTCAACATCACATGAACCAACCTGAACAGAATTTTACAGATATTAACCAACAAGGGCTTCCGCTGAATAGTTTAAGCATTTAATTGAATAGGTTCTAGACATAGTATCGTGCTGTCACTGTATCAGAGCTTGACAAGAGGTAATGAGTTCAATTCTTTCCACCCAAAATCTTATAATTAAATTATATTTTTCAGATAATTAAAAATTAAAATAATATTTGCATGGTCTCCATATAACATACTGGAAAAGTATAATGCTTTGTGCCATACCGAAAAAAGTGCTAGCTAAAATTTATAAAGGAAATGGATAGTTAAAGACCTGCTCAGCTGGCCAGTTATAAACCATGGACATCATTTCTCCACGATCCTCAGCACTGAAATACATTCCTCTTGGCCTTCTAAAAAGTCCACTATAGTTCTGACATACAAGACCCACAGTTGGAGTATATACTATTGGTGCATATTCCTCAATGTTGGCAATCAAAACCTGACATTATACGGCATGTCATTGAAGTTAAAATCATTCTTTAGATAAACCTGACATTATACGACATGTCATACTTTATAATACATAGTCTCATTTCTATCATGCAAGCGATTTAGTATCCGCCACTTGGCAAGCGCATTAGGATCAGAAGGTCCGTCTCTTGCTTGAACTTCAAGCCTTTTCAGATCAACCACTATAAACACAATTTTTAGCAAGTTATTAAAAAACAGAACAATGCACAGTTCAAAAATTACTTACAGAAAAAGTAAAAAATGTATATAAAAAAACAGAATCCTTATTCCCCATCACCAAACCACCAATTGGGAATTATGTAATAAAGAAATGTCTGTACTTTTTTCAAAACTGTTCAAACACCTGAAACAAAATATATCCCGGAATAGAGTTACTTTTACATGCCAAAAAGTCACATTATTTATTATTCTATAAACAGACAACTGAATGATGGAAAAAGCCTTGATTTGAATGTCCTAATTCCCATTTACAGGCACTACGGACCTCAATCATTAACATCACCAACCACCACTAGAAACAAGAAAAGAATCTCCTACCAAATGAACCCGCATTCATTAGATATGGTTAACATTGCATGAGACCAGAGAAAATAGAAAACATACTGAAGCGCTCAATCTGTACGTCGGGAGACACAACATTTGGAGGAAGCAGTCCTCGTAGATCAAGACGATCTCGTTCTGTCATGGAAAAGGCTGTTCCCTAAATTCAAAACACCAAAGTACAAATATTACTAAATCAGACTGAAAGTTTATAGGAAATGAAAATATATTCACAATTGGAAGAGTAAGCGACAATAAAACTTGGTAGCAAAAGCACACGATCATCTTCTGCCTGTTACTTAAAAGAAGCCTAGGGAAAATATTAGAATGAAGAAAAGGGAAGTTGCATGAAATTTCATGTGTACTTTCTAACACCATGTAAAGCAAGCAGAATATTAGCACAATTTATTTATGAATTGTAGTTTCTAAAGAAGAGTTTGGAAATTGGAACTATAAGAAATTGAGGAATATGAAAATATTATTTACAAAGTAACTATCAGCTTTATATATACATCACAAATTTTGCTTTTGACATGAAGAATGATAAATAACCTGAAAACATTTCCTAGTCATTCAATTAGTAATGTGTTAATTCTAATATCTTATGTTTCAAATTTCAATATCTATGGAGAAAATCATCAAAATGGCATCAAGTTTACTGCCTTTAAACTGAAAGGTGTTGTGTTAGAAACTATTGCCTTTTTTAGGACAGGTTATTTCCTTTATTTCCTTTATTTTCACCCCAATTGGGTTTCTCCATAAAAATAAATAACCACTGCCAAAGCATTCTACACTTGTTTGGATGGACTTAAAACAGTTTCTGAAACTCATATAAGCTGTTTTCAATTTTATTTCATTGGAATAAGCCTTCTTCGCAAATTATCAACAATTAAAATGGCTGCAATTATTTTTCTGCAACAAAACTATCTATCCAATCATATTCAGCTTAATTAAAACTAGGACAAAACTTAGTTGCAATTACTTGTGCACAGTTTTTCCTGTCCTCCGATCCCAATTCAACACATGGATTATATATCCAATATCCTATAGTAAAAATAGGATTAATTTAAATTCAAATTTAAGTGAACAATTTAATCCGCGTGACATATTATAACCGGTGAACAGAACAAACAGTATCTACTGAACAGCACAAACATTGCCTGTTGAAGAATAACACCTTTTTTTTCCTTAAAACCATCCCTATAAAAACATACCTTCGAGTTAAGTAAATAAATAACATTAACACTTGACCTTCTGAAAAATGCTGTTCTGAAACTCATATAAGCTGTTTTCAATTTTATTTTCATTGAATTAAGACTTTATCGTATTCAGCTTAATTAAAACTATCCCTATAAAAATACACTTTCATGACTCTGTTTGGATAAACAACTTAATTAAACGCCTATAGCATAAGCACTTATCATATAAGCGGTTAAATATAAGCTCATTCTATAACAAAATATAAAATAAAGTCAAATTGTTTTCATACAAGTTATAAACTATTTTCATAAATTATCTTATGAAAATAAGCTGAATAAACTTACTGTCGTGTCATAAGCTATTTGTATAAAATCTCCTAAGTGTTTGTCATTAAATAAGCTCAAATATGTGAATTCAAACAAGCCTCAAGTCAAGAAATAAATATATAAATAAATAAATAAAGTTAACGGTTGACCTTCAAATTATCAACAAGCTATTCATTCAATACAAACAGTGTACGTGTGTGTGCGCCTAATTAAATTGGCTTGTTTTCACTTCAAAATTCAAATTAGCATAAAATTAAATAAATAACAAAACGGTAAAAATAAATGTAATAATGTGAAGTATAAGAAGGAAGAGTATGTATATACTTTATTGAACCAAGGATCGTGAAGAATGTCGAGGCTGCGTTTGTGAACGATGGTTGGGCGATGACCTTCCGTCGTCGTGAAAGATTTCCTCGAAAGTAAGAAGTAACTGCCGGTCACGTGCTGTTTGAGGCGTTGCAATAGCTGCGACGATCGCCTCACGTGCTTCCAGAAGATCGCCATTTTCGCGATCTATGCTGAAAGAGATAGTCGCTTGTTTTGTGAAGTGGAGAGTGGGAACAAAACAGCCAATGGCGTTTCTATGCTAATTGCTATGATTTGCGGAGTTTGGGAGTGAGGGGGTTGAAATAATTATTTTATTACTTCCTTTAGTACTATTTATAACAGAAAAATACATTAAAACTAATGTAATAATTTATTATTTTAACTTTTCAATTATTTTTTATATATCCGTATAGAAAAGTGTGATATTTAAATATCTACTAATAACATTAAATAGAAAAATATTTTAAATGAGAGTAAATAAATGATTTAAATAATTAAAACTATTAATATTTCTTTATGGTCTATGGATACAGGTGGTGACGAATTTTTAGAGTGTGGCTTTGGAATATTGACTTTCTTTTTTTTTATTAAAAGTTGTGTATTATTCTGACTTTCTTTATATAATGAAATATATTGACTTTTGGATGAAGAGAATGGTGAGTTTGAAATTGGGCTCGAATCCTAAACATGGGACCATACCTCAACAATTATATTTATACCCCACGTTTTCTTCAAACCACCCGTTTCATCTCTTTTCTTTTATACTTGTTTTGCCCCTTCTTTAAAACAAATAAAAAAGAAAGAAATTACACAAAGAAACTTTTACATATATTTTCTGGAACATTAAAGTTCTTTTTAAAAAAATATAGTAACAGTAGATTGGATGTTTTGCCTCAGGTTTGATATCGAGACATCGTAATTATGCATAAATTTATGGTGGTATTTATCACATCTTATACAAAACAAAAAGAAAAAAAAAACTTAAAATTAGTGGTGATAATAATTTAGACTTGCCGACATAGGGCATGTAGCTAAATATGTTTTGGTTTTAGGTCGAATTTTCTTTAAATACAGAGTGTGAAGACATTTTAGATGTTTGTTTATCTAAAAATATCATACTACATGTCATTGGAAAAAACAAGTTTGTTTATTAGTTCAATCTATTTAATAAATATTAAACTAGCGTTAAGGTGAGAGCACTAATGTGTTCGCTCTTCCTCTTTTATCAATAGAAATAGAAAAATGCTAACAAATGTTCTAAATGCATACTCCTTCCGACCTCAAATATAAGATAAAGTAAGTCAATAAAAATAGATGTATTTGATCCAAATTTTAAACCAAATACGTAAAAAAAAAACTGACCTAACTTTCTCTTATATTCAATACCACATGAGTATGTTAAAGAACCAAATGTAAAAATATTATGTTAAAATTCGGTTATTCAATTTCTCAAAAGTTAAAAATCCTTTTTTTTATTCCTTAACATGTACCATTAAGGTACTTGTTAACAAAGACCAATAAAAATAATAGAAGTTGTAAAAAAAATTAAAAAATTAAGTTATTTGATTGATAAAAAATTATATAAAAAAAAGTTAAAATTGAAAGAAAAAATATTACCCTAAAAATTGGTATCTTTTTATACAAAAGTATAGATATTTCAAAATTTTGATTGTTTAATTAAACAAAGAAGGATTAAATTGTAAATAAAATAGTTTATATAAAAGGTAAAATGAGAAAGAAAAATCACACCAAAACTTTGTATTCTATTTATATATGGTATTGATTTTGTATTTTGTGTTAAATCATAAATTTTCTAATATTTTATATAATTTAAACATACTAGTTATATTTATTTTGACACATAATCTTATAAAATAGAAATTGAATAGAATATCATATGAAGTTCAATTCCTTAGATTATAGTGTTAGATCTCAAAAAGGCCATAATCTAAATTTGATAGAGAGATCAAGAGATGTGGTGGCTGGTTTAGAGTCCAATATATCATAATCTTTGAGTAGATCTAAACAATATCTTTTTTTAGAGATGAAAATTCCTAATTTATAATGAAAAACTTCAAAGCCAAAAAAATATTTAAAAGATTCCCGAGTATGTAATTTTAGTTGTTGTCTAGCATATCTATAATGCCACTAAACTCATTGAGGGATGTGTCAACCAATAAAATGTCATCAATACAAATCAAGAAGGTTGTGTTTGAGATTGAACATGAATTATCATAATTGTATTGTTGATATCCTTCTTGTAATAAAAGAGAAGTCAAATTTTCTTAGTACTAACGACTAGCTTGTTAATAACCAAACCAGCTATTTAACAAACTGTATACCTAAATTGGTTTGTTACAAGATTATGAAAATTTGAGTTATGTTTGATTTAATTCTACGAAATCGACTTATTATGTGATGAATATTTACCATTTGTAAATACATTGTCAAATTTTATTTCATTCATTGTATAACTCTTAACACACTCGTTATCGTCTATAACTAAATGTTAAGAGTGACATGAATGATATAATAAATAGCAAATAGTTCAAAGAATTTTGAATAGACTTTAATACTATTTTAAAATATGAATTTGATAAAGAAAACTGAAATGAAGAGTAATGAACTCATGACATCTACTGTACACGGATGTTTTTATTTAAAATTGTTTATTTTAATACAAATTATTTAATGTCTATATTTAAATAAAATGAGAGCTCATATATGTACAAAACTATATGTCCCCAAACATTGTTTAGTATATACTAGTTGTGATTTGAATTCACAACATGAATAACTCAAAAGTATATCATCAATTGTCATCACCAGATTGTACATCAACTATAAAATCAATTTAATAAATATCATAGAACGCTTAATCTAAATATAAGTTAATAATACATCACAACTAAAAAAAAAAAAATATGAATCAATCTAATCAAAAGGTGGAATTACGCAAACACTAACGTAATAAAAAAAGGTCTATAGATTATAGACATAAACTTCAACCTAGTGTAAGACAAACACAATTTATAATAGTAACATATAACATAATATGCTCGAAGTCATTTGGTATCACACATATTAGGAAACTAATCATTAGATATTTCCTTCCAAGCACAAGATTAGTGTTTTGCTTAAAAAAAATGTGTTAATGTTTTCGGGAGGAAGTATCATTACATTGGCTGGAATGGGGGAAGATGAAAAAGACACTAAAATTTAGATGGAAGTTTCTTGTGTGGTATAAATAAATACTATTATAAAAAAAGAAATGGTTTTGTTAACAAACACTCTTAGCATATTTGTTATGGAAAAAAAAAAGTAGAAGCTTATAAATATAGAAATATTCAAAATAAAGACTATAAATATAGAAAATCTTCGAAAATATATTGGAAGATAAAACTACCAATCAGTTGAGAATGACGGGAGATTCATCAAAAAGCTTACTTGACTTGCAATCATCATCCATGTGTATTGCTATCATATCTCTTTATAGCAACAAAAATATAGTCTCGTGTAAAAAATTTAAATTTTGTTTTTTATTCTTGTAAATAAAAAATATATTTTTTTGTTATTATCCAAGCAGTTAATAGAATATTAATAAATATTTTTAAATAGTTATGTCTACAATATTATAAAAAATAATTCTATAAAAAATAGCTCAAAATTCAATTTATAGGTCATTACTTTCGTTCTTTAATCTTGAGTTTATAATGTTTAAAAAATTTATATTTAATTCATTTAAAATTTTAAATATTTGTAGATGAAATTTTTATAATGTTCTAAACATATTTACAAAAATTATTCAAAAATATATGTTAATATTTTAACAGATATCATAACTGTCTGCATCATAAATTTTATAAGACAAAAAATGTAATTCTTTTAAGAAACTAAAAACAAAATTTTGAATATTTTAAAAATTAAAAACTTATTTTACCCGTTAAACATAATAAATCAACTTTTTAAATATATTTTTGTAAATAGATCAACTTTATAAATAGATTTTTGTATTAGTCCAAAAAAAGAAAAATTGTTGAGGTTTCAAAGAGGAAACATCATTATATTGACTGAAATCGAACGCAGATGAAAAAAATACCAAAGTTCACATGAAAGTTTATGAAAAAAAATAAAAACTTATAAATATAGAAATATAGATTTGTCAAAATAAAGAATATAAATGTAAAAATATTATTTGAAAATATATTGAAAGTTTTACATTTAATTTTTTTAAAATATAAATTTCTCTTGTTAGGTTTCAATACAAAGCTTTTACTTTTACTTTTTTTTTTGTCTTTACAATGAAAAAATTAAAATTTAGATTTAAAAAGAATTAAATGTAGAACTTCTAATATATTTTTAACAAATATTTATATATTTTTAATTTTTATTTTTACAAATCTATACTTCTATATATGTATTATTAATAAATGTTTTTAAATACTTGTCGGCGTTTTCAACAAATAAATTAGAATTTCGGCCGCCTTTCCTTTTTAAAAAAGACTGGTCCCACACACACGCGATGTCTATCACACTATATTTTGAAATTTCAACGTTCAAACAAAACAATGACCTGCTCCCTTCTTAATCTTTCTAATAATAAAATAATAAAGGCTATATTTTTGTCTTAGTGCTCAAACAACTAGAGATGGGAATTCTAGTAATATTTTTTTTATAAAAAAATGAATTATATTAATTTAAAGTTTTTTTACTCAACTAGTAATCTATAGTTCAACAATGGACAAGTAAATTTTGGTTCATTTAGCAAAAAAAATAATAATAAATAGTCAATATTTTGAGGTAGGTTCAACTTTGATGAAATATTTTTAAATTTTTATTTATAGTAAATACTATCTTCTTAAATCAACGTTACAAACTCTTTAGCAATAATATAAAGTAATGATAAAATTTCACACACTAAATGTAAAGAAGAGAAGTACTGCATATTTAAAATCAAAGCACAATACATCAATGTTTGGGTTTTTTTTCAATAATCCAATTTTTTAAAAAAATTACCAAATTACTCTATTTTGAAAATTATATACCAAAATATCATTTTTTTTTTCTTAGTTATAAGTCGCCTTTGCAAATGGAGTCTGAGTTTGCAAATCGACTTTAAAGGAAAAAAAATTTTCTTCAATTTTTTTTAAATTAACAAATATATATATATATATATATATTAACAAAATTTGTCAAATGTTAACGCTCGATAATGTGGTATTGGAGGCCATCTTCGACGTTAACTTTATCGTAACTTTTGTAAAATTTGTGATATTTTTTATGAATGAATTATATATATATATATTGTTAATTTAAAAAAATTGAAAAATTGAAGAAAAAAGACTCTCTAAAGAAAGTCACATTTGTAAATCCGAACTTATTTAAAGAAATCGTCATTTACAAAGACTAAAAAGAAAGTATTTTACTATATAGTTTTTAAAAGGAATTAGTTTGATAAATTTTTTTTCAAATTAGATTATTAAAAAAAACCTCAATGTTTCCACCATATTTACCATCTTACATTACGATATTAAAATATGGTATTACTATCAATAAAAAAACAACATATATTTATAATTTAGATGTTTAAAATTTTAAACTACCTTTGAAAAAACCAAGTGGTAAGTATATTACTACGTGACTGTTAATACATACTCATTTATATATTTTCTTTTTTTTTTCTTTCCTTTTTTGACAATTTTTTTAATCTTATCTTATATTTCAAAACATTACAAGTTTTTTATTAAATAAAAATTTAGAAGAGTTGGTTTTGGAGTCCCCAAGCCAAGAAAAGCCATGAAACTGAACATATATAAATAATTACATATCGTCCACCAATAGGGTTTTTATATTGGCGCAGAGTTGAATTCAAATCTGTGTAATATGAGTTGAAACCTTACAAATAACGTAAACACGTTACATGTTTTTGAAGTTCTCACATTTTTATCTCTCATGTTTTTATTAACATACTTAAATTGTATTCAACACCTTATTATAAAAATTGTCCATATTTAGTTTTAGTCTCAACGTAAGTTTACACCGAAGAGATTAAAATGAGATCGAATGTTCCTCCATGGTGCACAATATTAATTTCAACATAAAATAAAAATAAATATATTTGCAAGTATTAGGAATAATTTTTTATATTAAAAATAAAAATAATGGTGGATGTTAAGTTGACGGTTCTAATGTTAAAAAATCACTTGAAAATTCTAATTACAATTGACGTCTATAAAAATATAAAAAATCATCTTAGTTTTACATTTTTGAGAATAACTCAATTTACATGTTTGATAATAATAAAAAAAACGTAAGTATTCTCTAAACTTAATTCGTCAAATCAACATTAATTAAATTAATCATTTAAAGTATTAGAAGTTATGGAAATACTGTAATGTATTATTGTTGATAGAAAAATATATTTAAATCCAAAATTTTGAAACCAACTTTTGAAAGACACAGTTGACGCTATATCTCCTTGGGTCCTTCTTCCTCCTTTCTCAAGTCTGAACACACGACTTGACTCGTACATAAGGCGATAATCTCTCTCCATTTTTTTTCTCTTCAGAATTATCTTCTGCGAAAATCTAGGGTTTCAAAAGTTCAAACTAGCTATAAACTGAAAATCTTCTTCTTCTTCTTCTTCTTCTTCTTCTTCGAGATGACGACGATGGAGAGCTTGATTGGATTGGTAAACAGAATCCAGCAAGCTTGTACTAAGCTTGGTGATTATGGAGGTTCCGATAACAACACCTTCTCTTCTCTTTGGGAAGCTCTTCCAACCGTCGCCGTCGTCGGTGGTCAGGTAAAATTACCAGAACCTTCCAAACACCGAATAATTTCATTTTCTTTTTAATAATTATTTATTCTGAATTTTATTTATTTATTTATTTATTTACTATTTATTTTTGGAAATGAGAACACAGAGTTCAGGTAAGTCTTCGGTTTTGGAGAGTATCGTTGGACGTGACTTTCTACCTAGAGGATCAGGTTCGATATTTTTCTTTTTCTAATCTTTATTTATTTTTTTTTATAATTTTTTTTCTTGTGATTTTGGTTTATTGAGTGTTTTTTTATTCAGTTAATTTAGTTAGTTATTTTTTGGTTTGGAGTTGCTGTGTGCTATTATGAAGAAGTCGACACACAAGGACGCGAACATGACTCTCACGTGTAGACACCGTCAAATAGTTTAAAAAATATAAGCTACTAAGCACATATTGAACACCGAACACGACACTCACACGTTGATACCTGTAATAATTTGAGAAAATGAATGAGTTGAATGTAGTTAATGTGTCGGTATTGTGTGACTGTCAAACATTGGTACGCGCCTTTGATTAGAAGTGTCGATTCTACAAAGAATAGAAGTGATTGAATTTATCTCCACGTGTCAATATTATTATAGTGTCGGACACTGCATATGTCTTTAAATTGATGTGTCAGTACTACACAGGGAGTTTGTGTGTTTGTGAATTGAATTTGAAGTGGAATTTGAATTTGAATTGCAGGGATTGTGACGAGGCGTCCATTGGTGTTGCAGCTTCATAAGATAGAAGATGGTGCAAATGAGTATGCTGAGTTTCTTCACAGACCAGGGAGAAAGATTACCGATTATGGTAATGTAGTAGTGTAGTTAGTTACCTCTATATTCTGTTTCCTTTCTTCTTCTTTTTTTTGTAGTTTTTTCTTTGTTTTTTTCATTAATAACTGTTTAATAATTAATAGTACTTTATAAGTTGATGCTTTTGAAAAGTTAGTTGAGACTTTTATTGTAAGGCATGATTGCATATTGTATAATTATGGGAATAAGATACCCTTCTTTTTGTTTTCTCTATAAATGGGTTGCTTGCAACTGAAGTTGAATGCTCGTTTTACTAAACCTTTTGATTTTGTTTGGTTGTATACCTGTATATTATTTTTATCTACCTCAATTATGTTTCACATTGTTTGTGTGTGTGTTTCCCCTCTAATTTTGGTGGCATATTGGATGCTCTTCTCTGTTAGACCCATTTAATCACAGCATTAATCTTTCAAGTGATTTATTTTTTATCATTATTCATGGACTAGTAATCACTGATCAGGCTTATTGGTACAATCATTTGTATGCTATTGCTCTATCCTTTTTTTTTTGGTGTAGTTTATAAATATGAGTAATGTTTGTGCCTTCATTTTAAATTTGGTTTTCCTTTTGCAGCCGTAGTACGGCAGGAAATTCAGGACGAAACTGATAGAATTACGGGAAAGACAAAGCAAATATCTCCTATTCCAATTCATCTCAGCATCTATTCTCCATATGGTGCGCTTTAATTGTTGTTGTCTCTTTCTGAAAATTTTATTGAATGATTTGCTGTAAACTCACGTTTGACACTTCCATAGTTTACATTGGATTTTTTGAATTAAATGCAATTTTAGTATTGAAATAGAGTTAGGAGTACAAAACAGAGGTGGTGGCATTTTCCTACATTTTTTAAAGAAAACTAATTGCAATAGCCCAAGTTATGTGTTAATCAATATAACAATTACCTACTGCACTGTGGGCTTGTTGGCGAAGTAAGCTCCCTCACAAAAATCATTGGCTAACCACTGTAAGGATTAAGGAATTCACAATCCACTTCTTTAAAATGAAAATGCAAAATCTTCTGCTTGAAACAAGTCCTTTGCATTTATTTGATGCATAATCATATTATATACAGATCAAACGAGACTGGTAATTCAATTGTTATTTGAAGTCTACCTGATATATTTTGTGTTTCCTAATTCAATTTCTTTGTTTTTTTGTGCAGTTGTCAATCTAACTTTGATTGATTTACCGGGGTTGACTAAAGTTGCTATAGGTATAAATCGCACTCAAATGTTATTATAAATTATCACTAGTTTTATTTTGAATTTAAAAAAAAAATCATTTTGCACAATATGATAACCTTCAATTATAATGTTCACAATTGTTATTTTCAGACGGACAGCCTGAGAGTATTGTTCAAGATATTGAAAATATGGTTCGATCTTATGTTGAGAAGGTAAAAGGAAGTTTGTCCATTTTGTTTTAATTTTTCCTCATCCTTCTGGTTGAATAATTTGATTGGATGATGAACCATAATATCATTTTAAGGAAAATTTTGATGCTATTTGGGAATGAATGTTTGATGGTAAAGAACCAATAAGAAAGTACAGAGTGTTGCAATCTTGGATAAATGAAAACGATAAGTTGGATGAGTGGCCACGCAAGACAAGTTAGTATTAGGAATGGAATTTGAAAGTTTTGGAAAGAATGGGATAGCACTTGTTATTATAGAAAATATGTGAGTCTCATTTTAGATGGTTTGTGAATGTGGTGGAAAAGTCTCATAGTTCATAGAAGCACTAGCAATGAGGGTAAATTAAATGGAGAATCATTCAATAGTTAAAGATAGAGAAAACAAAGAAAATTATAGCCTAAACCATTTAGAGAGATTTGGATTTAATGATCTATCACTAGACATGGTTCACAATAGTACGTGTGGTGTTGATGCTCTTTCCATTTATGTTTATGGCATTGGGGCTACAATTATAAACTGCCTATTTCCAAACAAAATTCCTTACTATGTTTCTATTGGTGTGGATACCATTTTATTTCTTTGTTGAAGTTCTTACTAATGATGAATTAACAAGAGATGCCATCAATATGCATATATGCTTTAACCAATAATTTATGCTTTTGGCAGCCTAATTGTATCATACTGGCTATATCTCCAGCCAACCAGGACATAGCAACTTCCGATGCTATCAAACTTTCAAGGGAAGTTGATCCCTCAGGTATTTAATGTTTCATGGATTGATTGATTTTTACCTGTCTGAGTCATTGTTTGTTACTAAAATCCTTGTCTGTAAACTTTCCAGGTGAGAGGACATTTGGAGTGCTGACAAAGCTGGATCTGATGGACAAAGGAACTAATGCATTGGATGTAATCTCTTTCACTCTCTCTCTAGCATGATTCTTTGTATAATTGGTTTGTCATCTCACTCATTTTTATTCCCTTTTAGGTCCTTGAAGGGAGATCTTATCGTCTGCAACATCCTTGGGTTGGTATAGTAAATCGATCTCAAGCAGATATCAACAAAAATGTTGATATGATTGTTGCTAGACGCAAGGAGCTTGAGTATTTTGAGACCAGTCCTGACTATGGCCACTTGGCCAGTAAAATGGGTTCAGTATACCTTGCAAAACTTCTCTCACAGGTTTGTATTATGGAAAGTTGTTTGCCTTTAATGAAATAGGGTAACGTTTTAATGCTGTTTGATTATTTTGTAGCACTTGGAGTCAGTAATTAGGGCACGGATACCTAGTATAACATCTTTGATAAATAAAAGCATTGACGAACTTGAATCAGAGATGGATCATCTTGGAAGACCAATTGCTGTTGATGCAGGGGTGAGTGGTTTACATTTGTAATTGTTTCAGAAAGAGTATAGGCTTTCTATACATCCGTCAGAATAATATTTTAACTGTATCTTTCTCTTTTAGGCTCAACTATACACCATCCTTGAACTTTGCCGCAAATTTGAACGGGTATTCAAAGAGCATTTAGATGGAGGGTAAATATATACTATCATGCTCTACTTTTGCTCTATTATTTTATATATGAATTTTCTGGGTTGACAGAATCTACTGCTTGTAACTTGACTTTCAGTCCATACTTGGGTAAAAAAGGCTTTTTTTATTCCCACCTACCCGAGATAGCTTCTGGAAGAAAGAAAAAAAAGTGATTATTTTGAATAAAAGAAAACTATTGCTAAAAATGCACTTACTTCAAACTTGATATTTCAGTCTTTTTACTATAATATAATCATCAAACATGTACTAAATTGTACGACTCAACTCAACAGTGCTTAATTTGTTGAGTTATTCTTAGTTTTGTTTTTCACTGCTGGTTCTTTTTGAGAAAAACTCCTGAACACATATGCAAAGGCATGACAAAGATTTAATATACCAACTGATTATTTAAGCAATTTGAAAAGATTGTTATGAATTCAGCTTGTTACGTGATGATGGACAAGTTGATAGGTCTCTTTGGTTACACAATCATCTCTCTTGTTATATTGTCTTAGGCGGGCAGGAGGAGATAGAATATATAATGTCTTTGACAACCAGCTTCCTGCTGCTTTACGGAAGCTTCCGATTGAAAAACATCTTTCTCTTCAGAATGTGAAGAGAGTGGTGTCAGAGGCAGATGGTTACCAGCCTCACTTAATTGCCCCAGAGCAAGGTTACCGACGACTGATTGAGGGGACTCTCAGTTACTTTAGAGGCCCAGCTGAAGCTTCAGTCGATGCAGTAAGCAGTCCTAGTTGCTTTCTTTTTTGTATTTGTGTTACAGCTACCATGAATAGAAGTATTAAGCTGTATCTTTATGATTTGGATGTAGGTTCACTTTGTCTTGAAAGAACTTGTGAGGAAATCAATAGGTGAAACAGAGGTAAATTTGGGGATTCATTTTGTAGTAACCCAGTTTGAAATGTATAGAATAGTAAAAGAAAAACATTTTTTCTCTGAACAGGAACTGAGACGGTTCCCTACTCTTCAAGCTGAAATATCTGCAGCTACAAATGAGGCTCTAGAGAGGTTCCGAGAAGTGAGTAAGAAGACAACTATTCGGCTTGTGGATATGGAATCTTCGTATCTTACTGTGGATTTCTTCCGGAGACTTCCTCAAGAAATGGAGAGAGCTGGAAATCCAGCTCATCCAACAAATCCATCTAATCGAAAGTCTCCTCAAAAAATGGAGAAAGCTGGAACTCCAGCTCAACCAACTAATCCATCTAATCTTGCTGCCGGCTCAAATGAGGATCGATATGGCGAGGGGCATTTTAGAAGGATTGCATCAAATGTATCATCCTATATTGGTATGGTGTCGGACACACTCAGGATCACTATTCCGAAGGCTGTGGTTTATTGCCAGGTCAGAGAAGCAAAACAGTCATTGCTACACTATTTCTACACACAAATAGGGAAGAAAGAGGTACTCTCTTCTCTCTCAATGAAAAAATCACTTTTTTTTTTCCTATCTATGCAATTGCAGTTCGGATTCATCTTTAACCTCCAACTTTTGTGGTTATGAAAACATGATACTTCTTTTGGAGCAGTGGAATACTTCTCATAACCAGTCAAATAAAATTACAACCAGTATTTTTGTAAATTATGCTGATGTAGTGTCTTTACAATGGAATGTCAATAGATCTTGGGTTTGCATTAGATTTCCTTTCAAATTGATATTCTACTAGGAGTGGTGGCATATAATTTTTATTTTTATTAATCTAAACTAAAATGAATACATCAAAATCATTTTATTTTTTAATACATAGCCATAGTGTCCATAAGAATTTTTCAATGCTGTAAGTAAATTTTTTGTAAGCACGAGCAAAATAATTATATGCACGGGTATAATCTTTAGCACCACAATAAGAATTTGTTAACTTATTCATTTTCTCACTATTGTTTCGTGCTAAATTCAATTACTCTACTGTATGTCTACATTTGAATTTATAACCTTGTTTAAATTTGATCTTCGCAAATGCCAAGGCAAACGGCTAATTATGAAAACATACGTTTATGCATATAATACCTGTTCTAGTTGTTTTCATTATATTCCTGAGATTTTATCTGCTATTAATGTTGGTGCACAGGCTAAACAACTATCAGAGTTGTTAGACGAAGACCCTTCTGTGATGGAGAGAAGACAGCAATGTTTTAAAAGGCTTGAACTATATAAAGCAGCAAGGGATGAGATTGACTCAGTTTCTTGGGTACGATGAGCTTGGTTGCTATTTGATTGTCTTCAGAGTGTTGTATTATATGTATGTAGCGTATAGGTATTGAAGTATTTTATTGTTCAACCATTTTTTGTTTTCTCAATTTGTAGTTTATTATTTGTTTATTGTTCAACTCTTTGAACCACGAAATATTCAATTTTGATCAAAATTGAAATATTTTTTTATCATTTGTGTTATGTAAGTTGTTTATTTAACTACAGGACCATGGTCCATTTGAGCATGTAAAAAAGAAAGTTTATTCTCAGAACATGTATTTAAGGGTTATTTATTTTACGAAAATATTATCTATTTTTATTTTTTAAAATATATGTAATTTAATTTGTTAATAAGAAAGTTCTTAACTGAACACATTATAAAATGCTAGTCTTGGATGATGAATTACCAAAAATAATATGTTTTTGGAAATGATGAATTGTAAAAAAAAGTCTTTTATTTTCTTGTAACATGTTATATTTTAAAGAAAAAATAGAAACTAATATCTGTTTTTTGAAATACAAATATAAATTGATTTAACGCACTTAAATTTTTTATATCTTTTTGTTATTGAACCTGTTTTCGGATACCAATAAAACCAAACAATATTTTGATGCTGCTTGTTATCCCCGTATGAAACTGATATTCCCGTGTTTTCATCGGGTCACAGTCAGCATGTAGGATGCTCAATTTTCGTTAAAGTTCTAGACAACATTTTTTAAAATTCGAGTGTCTCCTCAAATGTTTAAAAGTTAATGGTAATGGGAGGATCATTTTACCACGTGCATACATAACTCACAAAAAATCTTTATTTGTTATCAATGAATGAGTCCATAAGGTACAACAATAGAATATAGGAGCAAAAACCTCAGGTATAAAATGCATTTTTCTATATCTAGCAACAAAATGTGAGGCAAAAGCACAAGCAGCCAATAATAACAATGTGACCTGAAAAAACAATAACGAGACAAATAATAAATCAGCATCAACAAAAAACAAGAGAAATCCATGTCAGTGTAATCAATGTAAAAAAATATTTTTTTTGGAAAAGCCAATTATGAAATACAGGTAAATAATTAAAGAGATCAATTTCTATGTATTCAAAATATATATATTTTTTAAGAGATATATTTGTTCATAGAATAAGGAAGTCCAGACTTTAAGTTCTAAGTTAAAACGAGTGAGTCTAAACTATATGTGGCAAAATTTTTTTTTATACACTTCTAATAAATCCCACTATATTACCACTTTATTATATTTATTACTAAAATAACTCCACAATATCTAATATTACCATTACTGAATCATTCTCCCTTCACTTTTTAACATCGCTCTCATTATATGAATTGTATAAATTTAAATTTCACCTACTACAAATCAATAATAATAAGTTTGCTGGTAGTAAAATATAATGTTTATTTATTATCATTGTAAAATATCACATCTCTTTTGTGAAAAAAAAAACCACCACATAACTGACTAAGTAACAGTTTTAAAATATATTATTGCTATTTTATAGACTTAGTAGTAGCTTGTAAATAGATTAAGCACAAAAATAATTCACCCAATAATATACCAAAGTTATAGTCCCCACTTGGATGATTCAAGACGTGAAAGTAACCGCTAGTGGTGTGCCTATCTTATCTTATCATTTTCATCAGAATATTCTTTACCTTTCGGAAATAACAACACAAGACCAACAGAATAATAGTATATCTAAAGTCATTATAGGATGTTTCAACGGGTCTAACTTGTCCAGGCCTCGACATAGACACGAAAGATACACGTCAAAAAGGATGCCTTATGTATAGAAGTATATGTAGATCTAATAATATTTTTAAATGATATAAACTTCTATGCAGAATTTGGAATAAAATAAGAGACTCCCCAGTGGTCCACGTCCTAACCAATTTTTTCCCGATAGATATTTTTGTCCTACTAGTATGATTATCAAAGATTTCCAGAACAAAATACAGCAAAATGCATCATAAGCAAAAATAAGATAGATAGATATATGGGATCTTTTACAATTCACATTGCAACTTTTACCTCTTAAATATCCAGCATGAAATCAAGGGTGGCATACTCAATCAGCCTGCAATACAACAGATAAACATTACTTCCTGAAAAATATTGCAGTTATATGGCAGACTAAATTTGATATTGCAACATAATAAATCTTTTCTCTCGTGAAAATTCCATCAATATAATTTAAAGGTTGTGCTTTGGTCTTTTTTTCTAAGGAACATTTGTCAGACAAGTGAAAATGATGCCATGGCATTGATGTAAAAAAAGTAAAAGAAAGAATGGTAGGAATTTGAAGTGGAGAGTTGCAATTTTTTTAACTTCACGAAATCATTTTCAAAATTATAAACTTTACTTGGTGGTAGTATGTTGATATACACAAACCTAGGCCCAATAAAATTGTAATGACAGTTTGTACAAAGGAAAGTAGTTTAAACAGAAAAGACATCATACTAGAAAAATATCGGGTTTGCCCCTAAGATTGTTCCATTTATTATTTATATTCATCTGTCTTTTCTCAAAAGCACAAGTTGTGTTAGTAAAAAAAAACACAGGTTATGAGCCACCAATTAGTTTTCTATTGGAAAGTTCTAATGAAATTGTTATGCTTGTATCTCTATTTAAATTTAAATGCCAAGCAGTTTGTAAACATTCTTATCTGTTTTTTCAATCTTATTCTTATATTTATTTAAAAAAAGTTAATTCTATCTATAATGCATTGTAAAAGTAAAACAAATAAAATCTGATGAAGTAAACGGAAAAAAGTTTATATTGAGCATTTATATGCTCACAAGAAAATTAAAAATATTAATAATGTACATAAAATTAAATTTCTTTAAAGACCCATACAGTATGAGTTACTTTATAGTTTAGTATAAATACAACATATTGCAATATCAAGATAATTACATTCCCATATTAACAACAATGACATTGATTTCCAAATTTTCTCTTTGACAGAAAATGGAACTTGTACATATAAAGTTTTGACATAAAGCGAACATAGTGATTTACCTTCTCATTTTTTGGACCAAAAATTGCTTTGACTGACTCAAATACATCTTCAACGGGCCTTGCAGCATCAATCTAAAATAGATATTATGCTACGTCCTTTAGTACAAGAGACAATCAAGAAACTTACCAAAAACATGGTAAAAGCACAACTATCAATTACCTTGCGAACTTTTCCCTTGGCATCATAATAATTAATCACAGGTAGACTAGACTCCAAGAAAACCTTGAACCGCTTCCTTATTGTTTCGATGTTGTCGTCTTCTCTACCCTTTATAATTGACAATGACATCCAGTATTAAGCACTGAAAAGAGTAAGGAAATGCATACATATTTTTTAATAAATATTGTATAACCTGGTTCCTACTAAGAAGTCGTCTCTCCATCTCTTCCTCTGGGCAATCAAAATATAGGACAAATGTTGGCTCTATTCCTGTCTGCAAAGCCATAATGCATTTTGGAAATTAAAAGTGGGTGCACTCTGGAGACAGCAATAAATGAAAAGGTTCTATTTCATGATATTAACAATTACCACTTTCTCAAATGCTGCTCGGTTTTCCTCATTGCGAGGAAAACCATCAATAAGAAATTTGTCATTGCCATTTTCCTGGATTGCTCGTTGCAAAAGTTTAATTGTTACCTCAGACGGAACAATTTTTCCTTCTTTAATCATATTCTGGATCATTGTACTGTTAAACATCAGAAATAAATGAGTAAATGCTAAAAGATATGGACAACTTAAACTCAATACAGATGGTCGACTAACATCAACGCTCAGAAGTTGATGTTGGAAAGGAAGACACAGCACAATAACCCATACATAAAAATTCTACCAAATACATCTAGAATTTGGTAAAATGTGAGAAAATATTGCATCCATCCCACAATGATGTTACATTGACAAAATATATTATCACAAAAGTAATGTAATTTTCATTTTTCAATGCAATATTAATAACTTCTTTTCCAATATATACCCTCTGGCTCTAATTAATACTATGGATATCACACTTAGGTCATTGTATTCCATTTTGCATTTATGATTGTGTGGTGAACACACCCCAATGCTTAATAAGAGTAATTTGGTAAATTATTATTCTCTCTTTTTCATTTACTCCCTCTGTCCCTTATTATAAGACCCTCCAACAAAGTTCACGAATATTAAGGAAAGTAGTTATAGTAATAAATTTGTCCAAAAAGTGTTACTTTTACATATTTACCTTCACAATTATTGATAGCATAAGAACAAGAATTTACTTTTTTTCAATGGTGAGTTAAGTGAGAGCATTTTTGTAAAGAAATCGTTAATGTACGTGGAATTTTGAAAAAAGTCTTATATCAAGGGACAAGAAAAAGTGAAATAAGGTTTTAAAATTAAGGACGAAGGGAGTATAGTATTTTCTTAATATGTGTGAAATAAACAAAAGTGACACTCATTGTGGGATGGAGGAAGTACTAGATAAAAGGACATGTGTTGATTATCTACCATCAACATTTTGTGAGATAATTCAACGGGGCATATATTTTAATATTAAAGACACTAGTGACTAGTCCTTACAAATCAGGGGCAATTTACCCCTGAAAATGCTAAGTGTGAAATTCAAATGCATGTGCATATCAAATGATCAAAAGTTTGGACAAAGGAATAGACTGTATATTTCCCAGAACACGAACATGTGTTGGTTATCTAGCATCAACATTATGTCATAAGCCAATGGGACATATATTTTGATATTATACACACTAGACCTTACAAACCTCTGGGCAATTTACCCCTACAAAGCAAAATGTGGATTTTAAATGCATATGCATATCAAATTATCAAAAGTTGGACAATGAAATATGTTACTACTACAAATAAAATACACAGATGTTGAAATGAAACAAACAATTATTTTTGCTATAGCTGTTTTTTTTTTTTCAAAAAAGGAAGCAACTTTAGTTTATATTTCTATAACTTTGGCATACACTCCCCTTCCCTTACACCCCATTTCACTTACCATTTATTTCTATTAAGTTAGCAGGAGAAGAAATCAATATAAGTTAGAGAAATGTTTAAGGAGGACAAGAAGTCCCACTCTTACAAATAATAATAATAAGTATCAAATGCAGGAAAAGCTTCAGTGCCACTTGATTTGAGTATCAAATGACATTGTTGCAAATGAAACCACACTCATTTGCTCCCAAAAACAAGTTACAACAATGTAGATGAGGGTTATCGTGTGATATGTGAAAACAATTTGCAATACAATCTTCACATTTAGAACCAAATTAAGTACAAGGCTGTCTTATCGTGGATTAAAATCTACAGGAAAACAATTATCAATTACTACCACCATCCCTGAATATAAGGCTCAGTTGATCAAATCACGATAATTAAGAAAGTGGATAGAATAGTATTCAATTTGTTAAGAATTGATATTGTTTTTACATGTTCACCCTTAAAGAGAGAGAATTAGTTAATATTTCTATGATAGTATTTATTGTTTATTGAAGAAAAAGATGCAAGTTAATTAGGGGTATGTTAGTAAATAATTAATTAATGTAGTTGAAAATTCAAAGAGAGTTTTATAAAAAGGAACAAAGAAAATTCTCAAGAGGGTCTTATATTTCAAGACGAGGTATTATCTATTAAGGTTGTCAAGTGTTGGATATGTATAGTCTTGAGCTACAATTTGTTGCTTTTTATGAGTAGGTTTTTTCTTTAACATTTCAATACTCATTTATCAACATATATATTGTGAATTAACATTTTTGCCAAAACATTATCAATGTCTTTTGATGTTATGTTTGATTTTAATGTATGTCTATAAGGTTCTTCGATTTATTATTAAATATTGCATCTACTAAATAATTAAATACAACAAATTGTAAATTGTATCAAACATAATTATTTTTTCCACAAATTGCTCCATGTGCGTTGCATGGGTGTTAATACTAGTAAACATATATATATATATATATATATATATATATATATATATATATATATATATATATATGTATATATGTAAGAATTTTCATCACTACGGCCATGGGTTCATTCACTAAAAGAATTCAATATGAAGTGATAAAAAATAAACTTGTCATCTATCAAAGTGATAAAAAAATCACAATGTTTAAAATATATTTACTAGAAAATATGTATAGTTTGAGTATCCACAAGGTGGGTATCATTATTCATGATCCCCGCCCAACTAAAAGGAATCCATCTCCCTCCCTACCATCCCTCCTAAAACATTTCTAATACAAAATTACCATCATAACCCATTCTATATTTCATATTGCCAACATAAACTATTTATTTACATTTACAAACCTATGCAAGAGAAAATTTATATAGGTGCAATTGGAAAGTGTTTCCAATTCAGAATCATAGTACCTACAATTGGGTCAAAAAATATTATTTCGCGGAGTGTGCTACCCCATTCTCATGGGATACATGGGCATTGACTTTTTTCATAAAAAATGACAGTCAGTGAAATTATATATTTATCACTACCTATTAAAACTAGCCATTTACTATTTCTTATAGAGCAAATGAGACTATAAACAGTCAGTGAAACAGGTAATAATCTGTACCCATTTTCAGAGCCAGATTTGATTTCTGCTCGCAGAAGATCACCAGCACTGAGGTGAGTATAGCCAAAATTTTGGACAACGTTTGCACATTGGGTACCTTTTCCACTGCCCGGGCCACCTGTGTTGTTGTCGTTATTTGATTTAGATTAGAAAAATAAATTAAACCACACACAACTTCAATAACGAACACGATAGAGACAAATGGATAAATAAATACATGCTTTTCAAAGGGGAAAAGAACACTAAAAATGATGTGAACAATAAATGATGCGCCTTAAGTTAGTAACAGCTGATAGTTGGTAAATTTTAAAACACATTTCAACTATGGATGCATTTGGAAGAGTTTATTTAGATTTATCTTACGACATTAGCAATTCTGTGTTTCGAAAGGCTTATGAAAATAGCTTATGAGATGCCCACAAGCTGTTTTAAGCTAGCTTATAGAAATAGCTATGTGAAGTTTAATATCATTCTTTCTTCAATCATGGAAATAGTTTAGACAGAGTTGCTTGTTAAAATATAAGTGTTTAATTTAGTTGTTTATCCAAACATACTTATATCAGAACCACCATGAAACTACCACAACTTTAGGGTAATGATTTACCATATTAAAAGGAATTGTTAGAACATACATGTACCATCCTTTGAATTTTGTGTTTAAATAATAAAAAAGAATATGTACTTCCAAATTCATCAGTCAAATATCTTGTCCAGAAGGTAAACATTTATCGGTAGCAAAACTCAACAAAAAATAACTGTAGATTCATGTTCTAGCTGCAAAACTGCTTGTTATAAATAAATTGGAGCAATGAATAAAGTGTATATGTTCAACAGAAATAGTCAAATGCATCAGGATTTTAGTAAAAGCTCATTCAGAGGGAAGATGAATGTGGAGATTCCTTTACTTGAATGCAGTTAATCATTGCTCACCTAACACAAACACAACTGTAGGATTTGTATTTAGGAAGCTTCCATTTGTATCCTACAAACAAATGAAGGATTAAACAATCAGCTGACATTAACACTGCATCAAAATTGATACCATTGGTATCCTACAATCAAATAAAGGATTAGAAAAACAGTTGAAATCAATATTGCATTAAAAATGACGATTTGAATTTTACTAATGAACACAGGATTGAAAAAATAGTTGAAATCAATACGCATTAAAATTGACACAATCTCACTAATAGGAATCCAAAATATATTATTTAAATTTAAAAAAAAAAAATTGTTGGATATGGCTCCAGCACATCCTACAGTTGTTTGTACAGAAAATGGTCAAGGTAAAGTATATTTTCAAAGTTTGCATCTCCAAATTCTGTACAGATGTATACAAAGCATGAGAAATAAATAGTCCAATCGAATTTTCAAAAGAACCGGTTGAAATGCAAAAAAAGTCAAAAGCAAGTCCATGTGTGACGCAACCATGAATACCTTGTTTGAAGCTTCAACAACTGTTCCCATTAGTAGCAACTAAACTGCCTTTATCTGCAAGTAAACAAAATCCAAGCAAATATTATCATGAGTCCTAGAGTACAGTGAAGAATCAAGTATGTCCAAATGTGTATTTATTCCCTCAGATTACTGATTGAAATATTCCCCAAAATCGTCATATTGATAGGCTAAAATGCTAGTAAAGGTAAAGCAATCATTTCACTAATGCCGAACCACACACTTGATAAGGAAGCAGAATAAAAAAATAGTAAATCTATTGAACAATCATACTTTATTTGCATAACATCATGCATAAACTTTTGCTACCAAAAGAGGAATGGAAAATGTATTAGATCTTATTCCAACACTGCTTACATATAGTCTATATGTTACACCAAATTCAAAAATGTCATTCACCAATCAACAGATCCAACAGACACGTAAACTCTCGCTCAATTCTCCATTAAAATTTAAAACTATCACTGAATCCAAGGTGAGGCAATGCTTTTAACCAAATCAGGAATCAAAACTTCAGATCTAAATCCAGAACAATATCACATACACTAAAACCAGGAAAATCTCAACAAAAATACAAATAAAAATCAACACTAATAGAACAACATTATTTCATCAATCAGATGCCATAAACATGAAAAAAATATAATAAAATCACAAAACTGAGAGCAAGATCACGAATCCCTAATCAACTATAACCGCTGTTAAAAATTGAGTTAAATTTCTTATTCTTCACATGCGGCAACATCAAACACGTGAATTAATCAAACAATGCGCAAGGAAGGGAGAAAATAGCAATGAATCATAAAGAGAAAACACGGATCGAAGATTAGTACGGTGAGATCTAAGCGAAATTGGAAGAGAAGGCGCGAATTCGAAAGAGAAATTTGAGAGGCGTTACCTTTGCGCGGAAGAGAGAGGAGTAAATCTGAAAATTGTTGTGATGGTGGAAAGTATGGTTTGGTTCGTTGGTGGTATTTATAGTGATGTGAGAAAGTTGATGGAGGTCGTTTTTTAGTCGGTAGGGGTAAAATTGGAAAAATAAGTTCATGGAGAGATGGAGGGCGAGAGAGGTGTTTGCGTAATTGTAACGGCTACAATGAACGCTTTAATTGGGTATGATTTATGACTTGTGAGGATGATTCACCAACAAGAAAGGAAGTAAGTGCGAAGATTCCTGTGTATAACGAAAATCATGTTCATCTTGTAAAAAATAAAGACAATTAGATCCCTTTATTCAAGTTTGTAAATTAAATTTTGGTTATTAAAATAAAAAGATAATCAAGGCCTTTTTCGTAGGGGAAAAACTATGGTACACTTTATAATGATCCGTAATAAATATTTTTTTTTGTTAAACCACGTCTATTAGTTCCTAAAAGAATACTATATCGTCTTCTTCATAAAAAATTTTAAAATAGTCATCGAATCATTAAAATGTCCGTTAGTTTATTTTTAACGTTATAACAGTTATAAATTATTTTGAGAGTAAATTGTATCTTTCGAAAACTCTTTTAATAGTAAATTATATCTTTCAATTACTATTTTGATGATTCGATAACTAATTTATATTTTTTGTTAAGTCAGTGACCAGATTGACAGTGTCCTATATTTTTAGAGACTAAAATAACAGTTTATCCATTTTTTTCGTAAGATTTGAATTTCCATTTGTCCAAAAAAACACGATTCACACTTTTGAAATATTGGAATTAGTTTGATCAAAATTGAGCGATTTAGATATCAAATTTAGTGTTTTGTTGAGTTCAAGTGTGAATGATTAAGTTTTACGTTAATTGTGAATGAGGTGAATGTTGAAAATATAAGAGATGTAACTTATATATCTAATACGTTTTAAATTGAAGTATGATGTCAAAATCTCTTATGATCATAGAACATTTAATCTTTTATTGCTTATGAGCTCTGTCAAACTCCCTAACATGTTTTACACTTAAAAATAAAATAAAATCTAGATGTTTTTTAAATCGTGTAAGCTTGAAAGAAAGGTCACCTTAATATCCCAAATACAAGAATGCATCCTTTCCAACCTATGTATAATCTAAATCCTTAGAGGTATTGGTATAAGCATTCGGTAGATGTTTAAAAGAGTTTAACGTTTTATAACATATTTCTAATATATTTTTAGATAATTTGGTTCAAAAATTTAGATAGCTAGTTAAAATAACTTAAATTAACCTATAAGAAAATAATTTGACAATATTTAGCTATTATTGTACCAATAGTATGTACAAAAGAGTTTATATGATGCATGTTTAGTCTATAAGCATTTATTTCAGTTGTTTATTTAAAATGTTTCATGAAATGTTTTAATGAATTAAAATGTATATTAACAATCCAAAAGTGATGCTGAATAAGACTTCGATTTTAGTTTAATTAATTTGAGTTCAAATGCAACTTTGAAAATATAGTTTTTAGTGAATGATGACAACATAAAAATATATATAATGTTATTTTGAAAATCTCTAAATTATGTATATTTAAGATA
>JBBPBQ010000002.1:55007175-55024311 GCA_037974755.1 Cicer yamashitae | reverse complement strand
TGACTTTTTTATAACATATAATTGATAAGACTTTAAAATATTACTAGTTTAATAATTTCACTATTTAATCTTGAATTTTTATTAATTTATCTATAACTTTAAATTAAAGATTAAATTGTGAAATTAAACATTAAATAGTTAAAATTATTAAATTAATGACATTTCAAAGTCTTAATAATGATATGTTATAAAAAAAATCAATTAGAATAATGCGACGTGAATTTTTATAAAAAAATATAGATTAAAATTGACAAATAAAAAAATTTAAAAAATCAAAGTTTAAAGAAATTTTAAAAAAATTTTAAAATAAAAATTGATACATTTAGAAGACTAAAAAGATATCTATTTTTTCTCTATTTTTTTTTTTATAATAAAAGTTTAGGACGAGGAAATAAAATCTCAATAGAAAAGACTAAGTCATAAGTTTCATCATGTTACTTAACACCAAACAATTGTGGAGGTGATGTTTTGGGTGACTTTGGAGAAAGCGGCAGATCAAACATAATTTATATCTCCACTTTTTGCAGATCCTACATAATAAATTCTATTAAAATAAATAAATATTGTTAAAAGGGTATTTGATTAATATATAAAAATTTAATTTATAAAATAATTATAGAAAAAATTAACTTATATATACAGTTATGTTAAAAAAATTTATACTAATTAAATTATTTAAAATATTTAACTTTTAATAAAATTTCTCATTTTATCAATGATTATGACGGAGTAAAACTTTTCACGAATAGAAATTAAATTCTAAAAAAAATATATCTGAATTAACAAATAGATGAATGAGCTGATAAAAAACCAAATACCCTATTTTGTTTTCTATCTCAATTTATATTGAAATACTCAATATTAATTTTCAATGCTGTATTTTTTTCTGCGACTCAGATCAGATCCAGAAGATCATTGCTGGTGAGTCCCTCAATTCCATTCCTTCAATTTTCCTTTCAATCCAAAATCCTCATTGCAATTTCTCGTTCATTGTTCCCAAAATTCTATACATTGTTTTTTTGCTTATAAAAGGAATCGCAAAATAGATTCCAACTTTTGAAACAAAAGAGCAATGTTAAAGGGAAGATTATCGTTTTTCGGAGGTGGTGATTCACGTTTGGTGGATAATAACAATTCGTCAAAGAATGAAGAGCTTCTTCCTACACTGAAGCTTGAAACTGATAAACAAGTTTATAGGCCTGGTGATCCAGTTATTGTTACTATTCAGATCTCAAATCCCTCAAATAGGTACTCTTTTTTGATGGAAAGACTCAGTTTTGAGATCAGAGGTATTGAGAAATTGGATACTCAATGGTTTGTTACACAGAAGCCTTTGCCTGGTTCAAAACAAAGGAGAGGTTGGTTGCTATTGCATTGCACTTAATGTCTTTTAGAGTATTAAGTCATTTGTGTGGTGGTTGTTTTGCTTTAATTTTTAACGCTATGATGAGAATTTATAGTTTTACTCGACAAAGCACCGGCATCATATACGACACTGACAGTGACACTATTAGTAATTTGAGAAAATGTGTCTTGACACAAATTTATAGTTTTACTCTATGAAGCACTGACATCAGACACGACATCGACACTTATACTGTTAGTAATTTGAGAAAATTAAATTAATTGAATGTAATCACACATGTCAGTGTTGTGTTGGTGTCTGACACAAATTTATAGTTTTACTCTAAATCATTGACAACAGACACGACACTGACCTTGTTAGTAATTTGAGAAAATGAGAGTAATTGAATGGTAATTACATGTGTCAGTGTTGTATTGGTGTATGATACCGACACATGTCTTCAATTTGAAAGGTTAGTGCTACGTAGGTTTTACTGTATTGTTGTTGTTGAAATTTGCATTTTTGTTTCAGGTGAACATGTTTTTGTAGACTCCTCAACACCAATCCTAGTAGCAAACCAGATTATTAATGCCGGCGCCAGCAAATCATGTATGCCAAGTTCTAGATTAAAGGATTTTGCTTTTGTTATGAACCCTTTTACTGTTAGTTAGTTCTTATGTTTTTCTCTTCATTGAAATTTTTGCTAGTTGCCAATTTACTGGTTTGTTTGATAACTCGTGAGATTATTGTATTTGAATAATAATATTAATTGCAGATGTTGTGAGAACTCTGCTGCCTAACGTTATTCCACCATCGTACAAGGGTTCAAACATTCGCTATCTGTACTATGTTAAAAGTACAATAACCGGAGGGTGGCTAATACTGGAAAATGGACAATCTCGCACAGAGCCAACAAATGATGTTACTGATTTGGTTGGTTTTTCAATGCCTTGCTACAATTATACTGAAAATCTGAAATGCATTTTGCATCGTGTTATTTTCATGCTGAATTTTCTGGAGATATATTATATGTAAACCATTATGTGCGGATGTGCCTTTATGTTAGCTTAAACTTTTAGGAGAGTTGGTTCATGTCTTCAATGCCATATTATCAAAGCTTCAATGTCATATTATAGTTCAATCATTGTTATTCTCTTAACAAAAGTTGAATTATGGCATAAGGTAGATGGAATGTGCATTATCTATGCTTCAAACCAAAAGGCTTTTGCGTGAGGGGGAGCATTAGAGGTGTGATATAAAAGATCACTCACGTGCTTTAAGTTTTACCTAACATTTTAAGCCTTCAGGAGAGTTGGTCCAAACAAGCTACAACTGTGGTATATTATATCGTAACTTTTCTGTCTTGTTATAAAAATGTGTTATTAAGAGGGGGATATGGGAAAGGGAAAGTTTGGATGAAATGCTTAGTCGCCTTTGGCTTGTGTCCAAAGCTCCGTGAGCCGTGAAATAATTTCATATTTTTTTCTTCACTTTTTTTTAATTTTCTTCTTGATTGTTCTATTGTATAATTTGTTGTAGTCTTTGTTTTTTATGTTCACTTAAAGGTTACATCTATTAATAGTTGTTACTTTCCTCCAAGTCTTGTTATAAGTTTTATTACGCTTTAAATTTTAACTTTTAATTCTGCAGGAAGTTCGGCTTCCATTACAAATATGGGTAAACCAGAAAAGCAGTGGCTTTCCAATGGATGAGGGTAAGTTTGGTAGCTGACTTTCATTTTTATTTTATGTCTGCTGTAAATTATTAAGACAGTTTCTAACTTTACTCTAGAGACATACATACTTGAATTTTTCTAATTAGGAATAGTATTAATTTTTCTCAAGGATTTAGTTTGAAGACGTTCTTGTGCATAAACTTTTAACTATGAGTGCTTTGAATTAGCAAAAGTTTTTTTTTTTTCATTTGATGAACAAGTTTTTTATTTTATTTTTGAAAGTCAATGCAGAACAAATATAGTTTCTGCTAGATGCTTACGTCGTAGATTTATATTTCCTCATAGGTATTGTAGTTCTTGTTTGCTGCTATTTAGCCTTATATTATGAAGTTTGTTGCTGCCAGTTATTGTTTCATGTTTCATTGTCACGTGGTTACTTACCTGCAATTGGTTAAATCACTTGTTCAATGATTTTTTTTCTTGGTTAGTTATAACTTGAAAGGAAAAGTCGACTAATTAGACAAAGAAGAATAATTATAAATTTTTCTAGTCTGCAAGACTCTAACTGTTATAGCTTTCAAGCAAAAGTTTATTAATTGATTAGAGACGAATTAAAGATATACAATGATGCTATAAGAGGAGCTTGAGAACATGTTTGTTTTTTGGGTTGCTATTACGTAAGACCGATGAAATTTTGGAAAGATTAAATAAAATTATTTGGGATCTTCTTTTGATCTTGTGTGGGAGAGAGATATTTCTTGTTAGTCGGGAGACTTGTTGCTTGGGAATTTGATGTCTACATCGTTTTGGTGGCTACATAGCTCTGCTATCAAACCAGTGAAAAAAGTGGATCAAATGGTCAGTACTCATTAGTCCCATTAAGATGGACACATGAAAATCTAAGAAGACTTTATTTAAAACCATTGTAAATTTATAATTATATATATTTTTTGTATCATAATATTGCACATGATGACATGGTGGTATTGGCATTTGTTCAAATTCAACCTTACAGTTTACAACACGAAAAGATAAGAGATAAGACAAGTGTAGTAAGCTTTTAATATAGACTCTTATATATCATATTAGATTTTGGGCTTAACTCAACTCCACAAAACTAGCTTGTTAGGAGTGGATCGCCCAAGCGTAATGTCTCTAGGCGACGCGGGACTTGACAAACATGATGGAGCCCAATATAATTGGATAATTTACTCATTGTTTTATAAAAGTTGATTGCAAATATCAATAATAAGTTTGTTGTTCTTTTGCATCTATACACCTATACATTTTCATATGATGTGGCTGCAAAAAGTATTTGGCATCTTAATCTACAAAAATGTTGCGAGTAATGCATCCATGTGTTTATGTTTTCAGACATTGTTCCCTTAACTACTGTACAACTGGATATATTTTGGAAAGAGATGGACGGAGATGCTGATTGGGTATGCTATTGGTGATATTTTTTATTCGGTAAATTAAACTTATCTGTGGTTTAACCTAAATTATTTTGCCACCTATTGTTTTAAACTTTAAAGAATGCCTTTTATTTTTTTTTTTAATTGTAAAACTTTCAGTGCCTTTTTTCGGTAAACTAAGGTTGGCATTCGGAGTGGCTTACTCCAGCCATCGCTTGACATGTTTTTTTAACCAGTAGCTTCTACTTGCTGTCCATTTTCTTTGACTATTGATGTAAAAATATAATAATTTATTTACAGGTTAGAGCAAATGATATTTATGATGGTGTCGAGGAGGGTTATGACAGCTCAAGGGATGATATCTCATCGGTTTCTTCATATAACCCCATGAAAGAAAATATGTACAGAGGCTTTGGAAGTTCACTATCACTGCAATCTTCTTCTGCAAGATCATTGAACAGGGATGCTTTAGAAGGTCACCGAACTAGTTTATCTTCAAATATAGCACTTCCCCGATTGTCCGTTGCCGAAGTATTATCCGATTCTGGTGCTGGTAGGTTAACCTATGCCTATATTATATGTGTTTTTATTTATGAAACTACTCATTTTTCTTGTAGGAATTTAGTTCTAAAATAGTATCAAGTTAGTTTATTGGTGTCTATTCGATAGTATCATAGTAGTCATCTTTTGATTTTAATCCAAGGACATACTTTGCCAAATAATAATTCATTTAGCAAACAGATGTCCTATCAACCCAGAAGTCATTTGAGCAACAGAAGTTCAGAAAGCAATTTTCTGCAGAAGATGATGCAGGAGTCTCCTCTTCACCGGAAGCTGGAGCTGTTGAATCTTTATCATGTAAATTGATGCATTTAATTAATTTCTAAAACGTTTTTGTTTGTTTGGGATACAGATCTATATTGCTCTTCAATTTTTTTTTAGATTCTGCATTAGTTAATTTTGTTCAGACATTTTTTGCAGCAGAAGGCTTTGTTAGAGGAAGGTCTTATAACATCAGACTTGATGATCAAGTTTTGCTTAAATTTTCCCCTAAAAATTCCGACTCAACTTATTACTTCAGCGACATGGTAACGATATTCATGCATAGTTTGATAATGTGCAACAAGTTAATAAATCAATTAACTGACAAATTTATGGTAACAGATAGGTGGGACTCTTACTTTCTTTCACGAGAAAGGCGCTAGGAGATGCCTTGAGGTGACTTACTTTCTATTAGCAGTTAGATTTAAATTAATAGCTGGAAAATCATTTATTGTGTTTAATGCACTGGAATTGATTTTTTTTATTACTATCATTTTACAGATCTCAGTAACGTTGGAAACTTCAGAAACTATAAATAGACGCTTCGTCCATCCTTCTAGAAGAAACTCACCAACAATCACAAAGGTAGTTTCTGGTTGTTTTAGCTCCCTCTGCTCAAGCTGCTTTTGTTTTTATTGATTGGTTGTATCAAAAAACCAACATTCCATTAAATCTATTTAGATTAAAGTCTGTGTTAATGGTTCTGCTAAAGTTTTCTTTGCCCTTCGATTACCTCTGTTAATCAAACTTTGTTCCATTTTATGATCACAAATAGGCTTGTAACATTCTATATTTCATCCTATACTTATTTATATTTCAACCAATGTTTCAAAATAGTTGCACTTGCACTGAGCTACATACCATTTGCTTCTGAGAGAAAAGGCAATGACGTCACTATCTAACTTATTGAAAACCTATGAGAATGTATATATTTCAATTCAATTTCATGTTGGCTTCTGATTCTGAAAAATATGATCTCAATTATGCATTTAGGTTCTGAGTGATCAACACGAGGTCGTTGCAGATTTGGTGCAGACAAGTTTTCTTTTCTCTGTCCCTGTGGATGGTCCAATGACCTTCTCCACTCCACATGTATCTGTACAATGGGTTCTCCGCTTCGAATTTCACACAACTCCAAAATATGTAGATTGGACAAAGTATGTAGAGACAAACCATAAAACTTGCTTCAAATGAAAAAATTGAGTTTGTTATAATTCTTACAAGGAATTTTTTAGATTTCATTTTTCATTTTTCATTTATGGTTTTTGAAACACAGGTATGAGCATCCACTTCTGATTGAAGGAAGGGAAAAAACTGAATGGGTTCTTCCAATTACTGTACATGCTCCACCACCTAGAACTCCAGCTTCTGGCTCAAGAAATGAGAAACTTTTCTCTCTTGATCCTATGTGGGTGCACACTTGAAGGTACTATACATCTTTGATTTACACTGAATTGGTTGGCATAAATTGATCCATGTACTCGATTGTGGGAAAAGACTTGATTGTTGATTTACGCTGAACTAGCACCAACATTGTTAATATGGTAATTGATGTTGATAAAAGGGAAGGGATGACAATGAGCCATAGTTGGGGTGGGGTGAGGCATCCATGTTCCTTGAATTTGAAGCCCCCTTGGTTGTCATATCTGTCCCTAGTTTAAGGTTCTGTTTTCTGTGTTGTTAAAGAATATATATCTAATTAAAATTTCAAAGGATCATTTCACACACGTGTATGTTTTTATGATTATTACTCTTAGAATTTAGGCTTTAAGCCTAACCCAACCCCAAAAGATAGCTCAGGAGGAGATAATTGTCCAAACCTTATATGGAATACTTTGGCCGAATCTCTATTCAATGCGGGATCTCAACGCACACCCAAATCTAGACATGTAGATAGAACGTGGACTAATGTGCGTGGAATAATAGAGTTCTCAACACACAACAAATCTATGATAGATTCTGTTGCTATCTTAGAATTTGTTCTTTAGCCTAACTAAACTCCAAAAGCTAGCTCAAGACTTGAGGACTGTCCAAGCTAATATAAGAAATACTTTGGCCATGTCTCTAGTCAACATAGAATCTCGACAATTACCAATACTGACAGTATGCACATGCTATATAATATACATAATAATAAAGAAATTTCTGATAACTTAATTTTATTATGTGGTTATTATCACTTGATCACTAATATGATTATTTTTTATTCAAAATAACTTATGATATTTGATTTGTTTTATGCAGTTCAAATAATCTGAAGCTAAAATGTGTGCAATCCAACCGTCTTAGCTGTCTTGGCACACCTCAAACTTCATCCTTCATGTACAAAATTTTCGCAGGATAGCAGCCGAGAAATGACAGAATGATCATTTGTAGCATACCAGAACTCATACATTTTGTTGACCCTAACATTTGCTATATGGGTCTTGGCATTTCTTTAATGTTTTTTCTGCTTTTCTTATTTGCCATTGTTACTGGGGTGATTTATTCCCATAGTTTATCTAGTTCTTGATTTTGTTCCTATTTTTATAAGTTTTTGGTAGATTTTATGGGCGTTTGTTTTAGTTATTAAATTTCCAATTATAACTTGGTGTCTTAGAATTGGTGGTTAGGTGGACACTGTTCACATTGCTGCCTTGCATTGTTGCATTTCTTTCATTTCTTCTATTTTTTTTTTACATTCTGTTTATGATATTTTATGTAAGAATTCTGTTTATGACAATTATAATTCTGTTAATAGATTAATCAATGGGTTTTAATCAATTAACAGGATAATTATATAAATTCTGTTATTTTGATATAAGCCTCAGTAGATTATGTAATTGAGTTAATCAATTAACTGTTATGCGGAACCAAGAAACTTTGTTTAAATTATATTTGCCTCTTTTATAAATTTGAAAATAAAGTTAACTATGTGTTTTTAGTCACAACAGAATACCGCTTTGGATTTTAGTCCATTTAAAATCCTTATCAATTTTAATCTCATTTTAAAAAAATATGATACTTTTACCTTCTAAAAAAAAGAGTAAAAAGTACATTCTTATTTTTTTCAAAACTTTTTCCACAAGAGCGTAGTTTATCAATGTATAGCCTTATATATAGTATAAGGTGTTAATAAAATGAAACTTAAAGGAGTAAAGTAAATAGATACAAAATAAAATAACCACAAAAGGTTACATAAAAATTTACAAAAATAATACATACAAACAAAAATTACAAAACACTCAAAACAAAACTAAATAAAAGAGGACATAATGGCAAGACAAGCTAAGCTAGTATTTGCAAACATCTTTGTGTGTTTCCTTTTCCTTGCAAACAATATATAGCATGCATAATAACTCTCTGTCACAGCTACTCATTATTACCTGTATGAGCATAACACAAGTCAGAAGGAATGGATTTATCAACCCACAAATTGAAAATTGATGGAATACGAAAAAGAGGGAAAAAAGTGGTGCATAATGTTTTTTAATGACACTAATTTTTCAATGCCTCCATCTCACTTCACTCTCTGTGATTTGGGCACTAGAGGGAATATCTGGTGACTATGTGTTGAGTGTTAGACATTATAGATTATAGATTATAGATAACATATATATCTATGACTTCATTCTATGTGATCCATTATTACTTCCTAACTTCCAATTTCTTTGATTGTAGATAACATCTATAAACTAGCTGTTGTTAGATTTTAAAATAGTGGCACATCTTCAAAGACACATGAAATTTTCATTTGACAACTAGGCTTTGGTACCCTCAATTAAACCTCCGCTCTGATAGCAGTTGAATAACATGATAAAAGAATATTGTGTTTTCTCTGTTGGTTATGTTTGTTGTTAACATCTTTGTTGTGTTGTTGTATTATTTGAGCTCGTTCATTATTTTTAGAAACCTTTATGGTATAACATTGACTGGATATGGTCTATACTTTGTGACTCTGAAATCTCTAATGTATTGGTTTTTTTGTTCCTTCGGCCTGTTGCTTGCCATATGAATTGTTTTTTTTTTTCTTTTTCATTTTTATCCAAAAGTAACTAGTAGTCATTTTCATAACTCTTGTTGCAAACTACTATTTTAATTGTTTTCTTGAAAGGTGATTTGTCCGTAACGGTTAGATGCCATTGCCCTTTGTGTTTTGATATTGTTTTTTATCTCCTGTTCTGATATTGTGTTCATTTATGAAATTTGTCACTTTTTATTGTATCAATTTATTTCGAGTAAATAGGCTTTTTAGTCATCAAAATTATAATGATCAGATAATTTACTCTTTTAAATTTATGAAATATTGATTTTGTTGGTTTTAATGGACATTGACTAAATAAATGTTTTGATTGAAAGATTAAATTGACAAATATTTTTTAATTTAAAGGATAAAATTGTTATTTCACATATTTGATAGATTAAATTGTTACAATTTCAATGATTAAAATGTTTATTAACTTGTTATTAAATCTTAACCGACAAACGTCGATATTGTTAGGTTGGACATAATGTCCTAAATTCAAAACCAAGACATCGATTAATTATAGTGATATTTATTATTTCTTTTAAGACAAAGAAAAAAACTTATTCACTAATTAACTTTTGAAAAAGTATCAAGTAAGTTCGTGAATGAATATTTCACAGTAGACATGTTTAACTTTTTTATTTAATTTTTTTTTAGTCCAACAACTTGCTTTGCTTAATAATAAGAACAAAATTTAGGTGTATTTTCTTAATTACTTTTTACATAGTTCTTAATTTAATCAATCATAACTTTATCAAATTTATAATTTTCTTAAAACTTGTTATAACCATAAAATATGTGTTTTATTTAATAAAAACTATACGAAAAACAACTATGAATTGTTTAGAAGTTAATCCAATAAGACTACTATTCTATTACACACACATTCTTTACAACATCCATGCCCATACATTACAATCAAAACATATACACAATTTTCTGGCCTTTTAATTTCAAAATAATAATAATAATAATAATAATAATAATAATATCTAAACAATCACCCTGCAATATGTATTAATTAAAAATAGTTTCTATTATACATATCATAAGCCACAAAGTCTGTTATAGATGCAATGTCTTAATTGAAGCAATCCAATTTCACAATAGCTATATATATATTGTCTACCATGTTAATACCATAAGCAAATAGATCAAACACTAATTAAGATATGCTTAATAACTTATTATTCAAGCAAAGGGATGATTAATCTTCAATGGCCTAAACCCATACTGAAGACTTGCTTTCCATACTTTCTCAATGCTAAACATGCTTTCCCCACATTCATGAATGTCCCAACCTTCTAAGGCATGCAATATTCCAGCAATACGCCATGCGCTCATGACTCTTCTTGGAAGCCAGTTCTGTTGCATATTCAAATTAGTTTGTTCATCAAATTTAGTCTCAAAATGTTCATATAAAGCAAAATGATTAGTTGCACGAAATAGAAGAATTGAAAAGAGTTTAGTTGTGATACATTTTCAATGTAAAAAGTTTACATAGTTGGTACATTACAAACTATTCATAGATATGACTTTACATATAATGATCGTAAAAGTTCAACATCTATAATGATTTAAAGGTTGTGATTGATTGACACTGTAAAAATTATTTACACTAATAATGTATATGAATTAAATCTTAAAGAGATAAATGATGAAACATTTTATATTTTCTCATGTTGTGTGAATAACTTCACTTTACGTCTTCACTTGAAATCTTAAAGACTATAAAAATCAAGGGTTTGAATATGCAATATAGATTCTGGTTGCTGACATTAAGGTTTTTGATGTTTTTGTTATCGGGATTATGATCATATCAATCGTATTTGATTGCGATTTTTTGCAACATCAAAGATCACAACCTGACCACAATGCCATCAAGACTAAGATCTAAAACATTGCAATATATATATAAGGTTTTTTCTGACGGATTCTATAGTGGACCACGTTCATAAGTGATTTATTGTTGACCAATGTTTAAAAGTCATTTGAAACTTTAATAGTGATCAACCTCATTGTCTTTACTATTGAAAAAATGACTTAATGGATGTCAGTTCGATAAAAATAAAAATAAAATGAATGTATTCCTCAAAGTCAAATCTCAACTCATCAAATCAACATTCATCTTGTCATTGTCTCAGTCGAAAATATCGCCGATTTTTTCTTATATTTCTTCTTTTAACAAATTTAGAACTTCTTTATCTAGCTCTAAATTTCTAAGAGAGTAAAGTGGAAGTATATCTATCTACTAACCTCACAAGAGTCTACATTGACCAAATCAGAGGGAGTTATCATGGCTGGTGTGCTACTATAGAAGCAATCTTTACGCAATTTCTTTGGAGGGAATTGAGAAAATGGTATGAACAATGATCCTTTTGGTGCCTTTTTTTGTTCTACTTCATCACATTGGTCTCCTACTAGCCATATCTGCAAACTCAAATGTTCAATTTTGATAATATCTTTTAAATAAACTAAAAACATTAGTGTTTCTTTTTTTTTTTTTTTTGTTAATTGAAATTGTCATACTTAAATAAATATGTGATTTTAAAATGCTTAGAACTTAGAAAGATTTACCTTTGAAGAATTGAATCCGGGGGAAACCAAATTCTTTTTGGACTCAGAGGAGAGTCTTAATTGAAGGTTTTCATAATCATCTGTGTACATTGTTGTAACCTAAAAAAAAATATCATTTTTGTTAATCTAGACTTTTTAAAAAATATTGTTCTCCTAAAATTTCTAACAAGTTTATAAATGAATGAAAGGCAATTAGTTAAATGACACTTTTGAAGAAGTTTGTGAAAATATGAATACTCAATAAACAATATATTGAAATTGCTAGCTCAACTTATAATAGGCTAATTAATAAATAAAGAAGAAAAGAAATAAAAATATCTTCAATATAATTTGTAAGGGATAAAGAGTCCCTTTATGTTGAGAAAATTTAGCAAATTAATAAAATTAAACATATATACCTTGGTACCCCTTTCACATAAAGCATTGACAATGGCATATGAAACTTTGTCAAGTCTACCACAAAGAAGTACTTGGTTTGCTTCTTTTGGAATGCTATTAAGAACAATAGCCACAACCAAGCTACTTCCATCAACAATCTTTAACTTAAGTTGGGGATACCTTTTGATGTATAGTTCACCATGTCTATTGAGCAAGTCTCCCTGCATCCATTTAACATATATAATATTGTGCAACTATAATTTTTTTATTATCATTTTGTTTATTTTTGAAAACGTTTTCTATTTTTATTTTTTATAATATTGTTCATTTTAACTTGTTAATAAATAAAACGACGTAAGACTTTTAAAGTAAATTATTTTGATGGAGAGAAGATGCAATGTTGGTAAGAGATTGTGTATTTATGAAAATACAAACAATTGTTCATTTCATGAATAGAAAAAAAAATATTTTCACAAATTAATCAGAACTTAGTTTAAAGACTACATAGATGATTTAAATTTTTATAATCAGCCATTAGTGGTTGCAACTAATTGAAAAAGAAAGCTAGTGATCATTAAAAATAATGAGAAATGAGTCATGCAAAAGAATAATAATTATGCAAATATTGAAAATAGGGGACTCACCTGATTTGAAAGACCTAAACTTAAAACCTTAACTTTGCCCAACTCTGCTTGAAGTATTGCTTCTTCTATAAGTTTATTCAATGTTTCTCTTTGCCATTTAAAAAGATACTACAAAAGTAAAAAATAAATTATAATATTCATGGCATTAATTTCACTCATTGACAATGAAAAATAATAAATTTAAATATGGTTTTATTCTCTACAATTTTAACTTTTTTTGAGTTTATAATAGTAAATTTTTTTATTTGATTTCATTCCTTACAAATTTAAAAATTGTTGCTTTTTATTTCTGACATCAATTTATTGGACCACGTCAAAGACTAAAAGTAACCATTTTTGAATTTGAATGAATCCCAACAAAAAATTTACATGACAAAAAAAAAATTATAATTACAAAAATTAAAATCATATTTAAACTAAAATAATATTATAGTCAATTCAAATCTTACTTGTACATGGAATCTTGGTATAACCCATGATTGCAAATTGAGCATATTAAAAGAATTCCTCTCCAAAACAAATGTTTGGCCATAAAACCAAGTGACAAGAACAGAGGCAAAAGTGAATGGCCACATCAAATAGAGGTACCATTTAGAAGATTGTGGTGTGGAAGCTAAGGAAGAAAATCCCAATCTTAGGTGATAGATAGATTCAGGAGTTGTAAGATGTGTTAAATGTACAACATCTGGTGAAGCTTCTTCTTTCTTCAATGATGTTTCATATGTTATGTCTGTAGCATTGTCAACAGTTCCATAGATGTAATCATAAATTGGCATGAATAATGAGTAATTTGTCCGAAATTGTGTATGATGCAGAGAGTGGAACCTGTCACATGACATATTTAGTTAATTATTCTCTTTTATTTTAATTATGAGTTTAATAGTTATATATAAACTAGACAATTAATAACAATAACGCTACATTATATATTACCTCTTAAAATAAATTTATAAGTATTCATATTGTAAGATATGATTGGATGTTTGTATAAATTTTTACATGGTATATATTTAGTTTCCACATTTATTGGTTCATTTTTTATTTTATAGAAGTTGACATATGTATTACGTCCATCTATAAACATAAGAATTAATCGATTTTAAAAGCAAAATAAATTAACTGAACTTACAATTATAATCAATTATTATTTTGATCATATGATTTTTAGAAATAGAAACTCTAATAATTTAAAATTACGTTAAAATATAAGTAAAGTCTATTTAAAATTATTTTAGTCAGATTCATGATCAATTATTTAAATCGAAGGAAATTAATGAATGGTAGAAACAAAGTATTAAAATGGTGTTGTATATATAAGTCCAATCTTGATATCAATACCCCCATATTCGTTCATAGAGATTTGAAGTAATGTTTTTGTCAATTTTAAAAAAAGTAATGCTATTTAGTAAGATTGTTAACAAAATATAAGAAAAATAAGGGTTAGTTTTTTTATTGAAGGGTCAAACTTTTAGTTTCTTATTTTATAAAAATATAGGAAGAGAAGAGTGAAAATAACCGATCATAATTTTTCGTTTATTTTTATTACTTTAAAAAAAAGGCTCGATACATACAACATGTTAATAATCCCATTTAACTGCATAAAGTATATGACAAAAATAAATAAATTATAAATCACAATTTAAAGTTGTACAAAAAAATATATATACACATTATTAGTACAATAAAAAGGCTGATAGAAGGACATGAGGTGACCGCCTGAATGCTAGTAGAATATAAGAAAGAAACAAAAATAAGAAACGTTTTAATATATATTATTCTTTTTGCTAAATTAAATAAGTATATTTTTTGTAAAAGCAGGTTCGTTAAACTTATATTTATAAAAAATATTTTTTAAGATTGAATTTTTTTAAATGTCAGTTAATATGGAACAAAATTAAAAAAAAAAGAATAATTTTATTAAAATAATATGTTTAAATATTAGTTGATTCTCATTATCATAAATGCAATATAAAAAATAATAATTTAGAAGCGATACAAATAATATTTTTTATACAAAAAATTTAAAATGTAAAGTGAAGAGATAATTTCTCTATCGAAAATAAAGAAAACTTTCGAACTCATTAAATACTTACAAAAAGATTAATATTTATCGCTAAATTAAATTAATGGAGAGTTGTAGCTAATATTAATTAAATAGTATAAAAGGTAAAAAAAAATAATGTTACATCAAAAATTGAAAAAATGACAATTATTTTTTGACAAACTTTTCTTACCAATATGATGTTTATTATGGAATATAGAGATTATATTAGAATTTTAACATTCAATAGTTAAAGTCTTAAATTTGCTTATACTTTGCTTTTTTTAATTATCGTTTTAAGATTTTTTTTACACATAACAAGATAACAAATAAATATCATTATTTTTAATAGAATTATTTATATTTTTCTATAATATCTTTAATAATTTATTTTTTAATTTTTTCTTTACAATAAATAATTAAAATATTATTAACAAAATAATAACTAATATTATATTTAATTATAAAAATGGTATGTGAATAGGAATAATTTTGTTTATGCAAATATAACAATTAAAATAATCGAAAGAATGATAATAATCAAAATTAAGATTTAAAAAAGTTGGTCATTATTGTTCTCTCGGTTTCTTTTATTATATTGTGAACAGAGCAGCGATTGTGGTTCACAACCACTATAACTTTTCCATCATTGCTGGAAAGCAATTGAACTCATCTCACCAACACTCGTTACCCTAATTATTAAGCTGTCTACTTTTTAGTAACAAAATGTGTACCGCCACTTTATTACATAGTGACCATGGAGGGAGTAATTTCATCCATCTTACACAGTGTATTTTAAGATTTTTGCATACAAATTAAAAATGTAATAATTAAAAGAAATAAAGAGATCATTTTACCAAACTATTAATCTTAATTATTGATCATTTTTTATTATTATTAATTTAAAATTTAATATTATTTTGAAAGTTGTGTATATAATAATTATCAAAGGATAATATAAAAGAAAATAGTTAAAATTTCATTGTATATTATAAATGACATTCATTTTAAAATATTAATTTTCTGCTAAATTGACATTTATGGTGAGACATGGGAATATTTATTATTCTATTACAAAGGACTTAAAAAGGAAAGTAACCAATTGATTGAATATTGTGGTATCAATAAAAATATTTCTTTTATATAAAAATTAACTTTACACAGCCATTCAATTAGATTTAATATGCTTTTATAATATGAGTAAAAATAATAATAATTTTATATACCATAAAATAGTAAAAAAAATTATAAACAAAAATTGATAAAGAAATTAAGAGTCAGATACTTACGATGGTGTATACATTATATACTTGAGGAAGGGGAAAATGGAGAAGACTTTCATTGGAATGCACTCGAAATTGCAATGACCCAAATTGTTCATGAAATCAATGTAGGCAAGATAACCAGCAAATGATGCTATGGATGCTGTTTTTGTAATTGCTGTTGTATATAATGGAATGGCAAATAGCATAAAGTAGGCTATGTGTTCTGCAAATGGATGTATCACAGCTGCCAAATCAAATTGAAAATGTTAGTTAATATGATTGCAACATGTAATATTCCTTAATTTATTAGTTTTTTGGGGTTTGGTTTTTTTGTTTAGGGTTTCCCTTTCTGAAATTAGCCACATGCACACAAATGACATTATAAAAAGTAACCTTTTGATATTCAATTTTCATCTCATCTTCAATTTTTTATCCATTCAACTTGGTTCTAAAATTATTGAATTTTTTAATTAAACAAACTAAGGCCAACTTATTTGGAAAAATATTGTGTGTTTATTTTATCTTAGAAGAGATAAAATGTTAATTGATAAAAAATATATTTTTAAAAATAATGAAAAAGCATAACAGATCTCTTGGTTATTGTTAGAAAATTTTACTCTTTACTCTTATATTTATATTCTTATCTTGATATTTTACTAAAAAAATTTAATTTTACTTTTTATTTAAAAAAAAATCCAAACTTTATGTTCTAGAAACTTGAAAAAGTTTTTTTTTAAATTTTTCGATACACAGATGTGCTCGAACAAAGTTTGAATTTTCTAAAAAGATTTGTGTTCTATAAAACTTAAAAAAAGTTTTCTATAACACAAATTTCAAATTTCAATTAATTTTTTTTTCAAGTTTTTCAATACACAAAGTTTGAATTTTCTAAAACACATTTATGTTTTATAAATTTTTTTTTTAAGTTTTTCGAAAGATATATATATTACAAAAAGCTTGACACAAGT
>JBBPBQ010000002.1:54957226-55001986 GCA_037974755.1 Cicer yamashitae | reverse complement strand
AAAAAAAAAAAAGTGACATAGATATTAAAATGCACATGTTTGATTTTTAATCATGAAGGATACATTGCCCACAATTCTTAATTTTTAGAAGGACAATTTAAAATTTAGTATTTTTTTTAAATAAAATAAAAAAGAGAAAGGCTAAATTATTATCAATGGTATCATTTAATAATGTCTCATGAAATTTAGACTATATTCTTTAGAGTATAATGTTAAACTTATAACGCTAGCTAGCACTTTATGGACATGTGCTTATTTTACATATCTAATACGTATTACGATAAATGATTGATGGTGTTCAATAAATACACGACAAAAATGACACATATTTTTTTAAAAAGATAAAGAAAATTTATTTAGTAATATATATATATATATAACGATAATATTTAATATATTTTAATAAACATTTAAATTGTTTAAAATGAAAGATTAAATAACTTTTTTAGTCTCTTTAATATTTTTTAGTTATTGTAAAAAAAAAATTTAGCCCGTGTAAAATTATTTGACATATAATTTTAGTATTTACTGTAATATCAACGTACATTTTTTAAATGTATTTTTTTTTGCAGACACGTCTACAATATTATAAAAAAACTCTTCACAAAAAGTGATCTCAAATTCAATTTCTAGTTCCATATTGTCGTTATTTTTATCTCGAGTTTATGACGTTTGAAAATTCATTTTTAATTTATCGAAAGTGAAAAAATTATAAATTTTTGTGGAATAATTTTTTATAATATACTAAACACGCTTGCAAAAAATCATTCAATAATTTGTAAGTTGAAGGACAGTTAAATATATTTAATTGTAATAAGGATAAAAATTATTTGTAGAACCATTTTGTAGCAATTAAAAAATGTGACTTTTTTTACATGGACTTAAAAACTTATTTAACTCTAAAATGTATGTCAAATAAATTATAGGTTTAAATATATTCTTAGAGAACTTGGAAATATTTTACTTTTTGATTTGAGTCCTTGTAAAAATATTTAGTTTTGTTTTTAGTCTTTGCAATGATATATTTTTTGCTTATGGTTCATATAAATATTTATTTTAGTCTTTATCCTGAAAAGTTAAAAATCAAATATTTCATCTATTATTGGGATCACTTTCAGTATAAATAAACATTGCACAAACTAAAAAAATATTGAGGATTTAAAGGGGAAAAAGTATATATTGATATAGGGACTAAAAATAAAAAAATAATTTTATAAGAATTAAAATAAAAAATAATATATTTATAAAAATTAAATGTATATCAATTATGTGTCATTTAAGGTTATGTAAATATAGTGGCAGAGATTTATAAAATTTTATAGGATGGTCAAAATAAATTAAACGATGTATGAATATAAAAAAATATTATATATAGAGTGTAATGAAAATGAAATCCATTTGGTGGTAAACATCGTTGTTTTTCAAAAACAAAAAATGCAGTTCAAATTCTTAGTTTTCTATTTGACATTTGAATTCATATCGTACACAAAAAAATATAAATGCGTTGTAAAATGATCATTTTCAAGTATTAGAACTCACAACATGATTTTTATTCAAAACACCGATTAGCCTTTTAAACAAGGTGTAAATCTTTCACACATGTTACACAAAATAATATATATATATATATATATATATATATATATATATATATATATATATATATATAAAGTTACAATAATCCAATCATCTCTTTTAAAAAATTAATTCAATAATGGGTAAAGATTTAATTTTTATTTTTTTAATTTATTTTCTTCTCTTATTATGTAAAATCAAACTTTCAAAATTATCTTTTAATTTTATTTATTAAAAATAGTAAAGATAAATATTTTTGTCTAAATAAAAATGTGTATGTTATTAATCTACAATAAAAATTAAAATACGTTGATTAAAAACATACCTTAATTATTAATAATTAAAATAAAATTTATTAAACTATCCTTTAATTCTACTAAATTAAAATAGTAAGAAATAATATTTTTATTCAAATAAAAAATATATATATCGTAAAAAGAGGTGAAGGTAAGGACATGCAGTCTATTTTAATAAAAGAATTACTCCAATCCCTTAATTTTAATCAAACGGATGTAATTAAAAGTTTTTATTTATCACAATAACTAAATGTTTCACGGTAAATAAAGTTCATGTAATCCAATTCCTTAATATATTAAATGCTGCGGCCCACGCTAGTCTCACTAAGCTCTGCCATTTAAAAGCCTAACTAATGAAATAAATAACAAGGTAGTTGGGTGGGCAGTGCTGTATATAGTAGTAAATGAAACTATTTAAATTAAGAAAGTAATAAATAATAGTATTATATAGATTAGTTGAAAATAGTAAGTAACACTATTTTTTTAATAAAACATATGATATTCATTATTCAAATTATTGGAATATAACAATCAAGAAAAATAATCTTAATTCACTAATTTAAGTAGATGAAGAAGAGTTAAGAAAAATAAATCAACGTGACTTTATGAAATTCCTAGACAGGAGAGTAATAAATGTGTGAAAAGAAGCTTCAAAGATGTTCTTATACGTGGCATTACAAGGAGTACTTACTTATTTTTTTGCGGTTGAAAGGGAGTACTTATTCTTATACGTGGCATTACAAGGACTATGGAGTACTTATTATATCTATAAATTTCTCAACTAACTTATTTAAAGATTCTTTGTAGTATTCTCTTGGAGAATTGAAAAAAAAATGCATTCTTCTTCACGAGGTGATTCGTTTATTTTTCTTACATAATTTAAAAAACCTAAAAACATAAAAGTGGTTAACACTTTTATCGAATTATTCTTATTAATTATTAGTAAATTTATTACTTTTTTCTATATCAAAATATATTAACATCATATTTCTAAGCTCAAGAAATGTTAAGAGAAAAAAAGAGAATATTAATAAAGTCTATTAAAAAACTAACTCACTTACTAAAAATAACAATTCACTGCCACGTCACAACAAAATCAACAAACAATTTAAAGTGTTATACTTTTTTTTCTTAGATAAATAGTAGATTTAAGTCCAACCCACTTACTCCTACTCCTGTCCTCTCTCTTTTATTTTCAACCACCCCATAGATAAAAACTTAATTTAGTCAAAAAAATAAAAAATAACAATCAATCTCTTGGTGTGGTTTAAAAATCACAAAATTGCGTGATTTTTAAATACGTGCAAATCAAATGTCCGTCAATTTATCACAAATTCTTTTCCACCACCGAGTGGAAGATAGTAAATTATAAATAATATATTTTTATTTTTATTGTAATTTTAGTTTATTTATTTTTATTAATTTAAAAAATTAGTTTTTTTATTTTAAAGTCAACATTTTTAATCTCTCATTCGTACGTTTAAATTAAGAAATAATAATTTAATATATTTTAAATGATATAATATACAATTTATATTTTCAAATATATATTATAAAATTGTATATTATGTCATTTAAAATATATCAAATCGTATTTTTTAGTTTAAAAAATATACAAAACACTGTAAAAACTTATTCCTAGAAATATATTTTCTTTAATTACTTAATACATTTATTATTTTTTCAAATAAATCATTAATTAATATCAGTACGTATTATATTATATAAAAAAGTAAAAATGCAAGGTTAATTATATACGAGAGTGAATTCTCATTATTTTCACGTGTAATATAAACAGAATCATTTTCTTTATAATGTGAAAATTATAAAAGTTGCATAAAAAAACCGACCAATGGAGTATTTGGAAACAAATATTGAAAATTAATTTTGAAACCATTAGATTCGAAATAGATTAGATTGGACCAGACTTTAAAAGTTTTGGATCTAGCTTAATTATAAATAAAAAAGGTTAAGGTCTAAGACTGACATGTAACATGTCATTAGTTTTTTATAGGTCTAATTCTGAGTTTTTTGCAAGTTCGGTACGACATATTAGTACTAATACATTTAAAAGTCTATTTCATATCAATATTTTTAAATAAATAATCAGACATATTTTTTAATACTCTAAAAAGATAATAGTTAAATGAAATTAAGTATTTTTGTAGATTTAACATGATATTTTAAATAATTTTACTTTATAAGATATAAAATATGTATTTCAATTATATTTTATCATAATATATTTAAGGGGAAATTGTTTTGACCTCCCGTGAGGTATATTTAAATGAGACTGACACCTTATATAATTTTCAAAAAACAATCACTTCTCTTATATCAACTAAAAAAATAGCATCGAATATTTTTTCGTGACACTTACTTCTTATCTTGTCGTTCACTATATAACACAATTATAGTTTTTACTTTGATTTGCAAATGTACGATCATACAACTAATATATGAATTTTAAAAGGTATAGTTTTGTTCCTAACAAAAAAAATTAAGTGTGTATTCTAGTATTTTTTTTGACGAATGACAAACGAAGATGTAAATACGAATGAAAAAACATGTTAACTACAAAAAAAAACTCTGTTTTCCTGCCAAAATTTATGAGGAACTGACTGTTCTTGAGAAAAAAACATTTTCAAGGTAAGTCCTAAAAAAACAAAAGTTTTTTTATTTAAAATCATTGTTCATCGAAAAAATTTGAGATGACCATTTTGTAGTGAATGCAGAGAAAATATGTGCATTTTAAAAACTACAAAAGGTGTGAGTGTCATTTAAAAAAATCTTAGATGTCAAAGCAATTTTTTTATACATTTAAATATATCAAAAATTAATATAAAATAACACGATTAAAATACTAAAAGATAAACAAATTCATAATTATACATAATAGTCAAAATATAATATTTAATAGTAATACAAGACATATTATTTATATTTATTTAAGTATGTTAGTTTAAGAAGTCTAAAGGACTTTTTTCTATATCCCGTGGGATATCATTTTCTTCCCCGGCCAAATAGCCTTCTAAAAAGGTTTTAACCTTATTATTTTGAAAAAATCTTATCTAATATGAGTTCGTAGTAAACTAAACCATAAATCTCTATCAACTTGTCTGACTTAAGCTCTTCCCTATTATCCACATAGCACTTATGCAAATCCAATGAAGCTTATGAAATCTTTTTTTTAATAACATTTTTAAGTAGCAATACTTATCCAAATACTAAACTGGATAATTCAAATTTTGAATCTGAAATAAAAAATTATTCTACAATCTCAAAGTTTAAGTAATCCAAAATGTATTAAATTATCCAAAATTTATGAGTTATTTTTTGAATATAAATATGATTTGATTCAATTAAACGAGGATTGATTGGTTTGATTTTTATCGATGTATAATTATATATTTAATTATATATTTATCCTATGTCAAATAATATACACAACTTAAATTACATTAACATGTATAACATGTAACATGCTAAAATTAATATTAAAAATTAACAAAAATCAATTATGTTTAAAACATACAAAGTAGTAAAGATAATTAATTATATTAAACAAGAAAAAATCAACAAATAATTTTTTTTCATACTAATACAAAAATAAAATAAGTAATAAAACTTATACATACTAGTGAGTTCAGTTTGATTCCATTTTATAAAATAAAAAAGTAAAAAATTTATATAAAAAAATAATTTTTTTTAATTTTTTTAAAAAGTTAAATACATAAGTTTCTAAAAACGCTTCTCTAGCAATTTTGATTATTTTTTCGTAAAAAAAAAGTAGCAATTTCCATTATTTTTGGCATTTGGGCACGTACTCCTATGATTCTATGAATTTGTTGATATGATTTCTTTCTCTTATTGGTGCATTTATTATTGTTCTTTTTAATTGGTACAGCTCTTTAATCTCTGTACATGCCGACATCGTATTTGGACACGTATTCCTATTTTAAGTATCACATTTTGACTCAAATCTCTTTTTAAGTATCAATCTCTTTTTCAAGATTGATTGTTGATTATTGTGTTATATGATCTTATAGTCAAGTATTTCTAAGTGGTAGTATTAGTTGAAATCTTTCGTACACCCCAAATTTTAGTGGTATACTTCATTAATAGTTTAGTCAATATTGTTTCTGTTATGTGTTTTTAATTTATGGGTGATTGGTATTGGAAGAAAAATAAGAAAAGAAAAATAGGTGCAGTGAGAGTGAGAAGAAAGAAAAAGATACAAAATAGAATAAATTTAAGTATTGTTTAATTTAAGAAAAATAAAAGAGGGAGAAATGTTGATTATTTACAAAAGAACTAAGATATTTTCTCAATTAAAAAACATCCCATCAAATTTAAATTTAATTAAATAATTACCTTATTTAAACTAAATTTATTAATTTAAGATAAATAATAAACTATTATTTTTAATATAATTTAATTTTTGGAGATATCTGTCGAAAATATTGTTGTAAGATATAATCAAATTATTGATTTATTAAATTACTAAATTATTAAAATGTTTGTAATTTATAAAATAAATAAATAAATAAATAAATATAAACAAATGACAATTAAAAGACATAAATAGGTGTAATATGTGGTTTGTACGTGGATACTTGATAAAATAAGTGCATGAAAATATGAGTAAAATAAAATAGTAAAACAATCACACAACAAAAAAGGAGATTGAAATTTTTGCAAAAAGTTTGGGGTATTAGAGGAAAAGTATAAAGAAATATGCTTTTCTTCCCGTTTCGTCTCAAGGTTGGCGAGAAACAAATATAAGTGGGGTCTACACGTATTTTTATCACTCAGACGATTTTTCTTTGCTCTCTAAATAGAGTAAGTTTAATACTTCTCTCCATTTTCTCTCGTCTTGATTTCATGCATTCCAATCAAAGTGTTATAGTAGTTAAACATGTTTTCATTCTTTATGTTCTTCTACTCTAGGGTGGTTTCCACAAAAGTGGATCTATTAAAATTTTGACTATAAGCAAGTCTATAAATATACTTCTGAAAAATAATTAGGTATAGATAGTCCTCTCCTCTTGGCGCGAGATCTAGCTCTTTCTAAATATATTTGATATTCTTTCATTTTATAAATTCTATTTAGTCAAAGGATTAGAGATTTATTAGATTACCAAATGATATATAAATCATCAAATTATTTTCAAATTACACCAGAGTAGGTCGAAGAATTCGACAAGAGTTATGCATCACGGTCGCTATCACTTTCTTCATCATTTTATTTACTTGATGCGACTATAACTTGTATATATATATATATATATATTAATTTTCATTACTTAGTCACATTGTATTGTTTTTTTTAGATTATATTGTTCATCATAACTTGTAAATATTAATACACACTTCCAATTTGGAGATGAATGTTAGTTATAGTTAAATGTGTTAGAATTGACTTAAGATAGTTAGAAATTAGTTATAATTAGGTGAAAGTTGATTATGTTTAGGTGAAAGTTGGTTATGTTATTTACATTAGAACTATATAAAAGTATAACTTATTCTAATTGTAATATATCCTTACACTACCAATTTTAAGTTCAATATTTATCTCAATTATTTTTTTCATTCTTGAACTCAATCATGAGTTTAGATCCCCTCAAGTACTTGATGATCCATTTATGAGAGAAAAAGAGATAAAAAAAAAAAAAACAAAAATGTGCATTTCATATTTTAATTATTGAAATATTTCTCTCTTTTTCTTTGACAAATAGACTCTTAAGTACTTGATGGAATCTAACCCATCCTGCTCACCCCCAATTAATATGGTTTTAGTATATACACATCTAATTGATGTAACAAATTTTATAGAATGTGTGCAATTATATCATTTATGTATATCCAAAAACTATATTAATAAAAGAAATGGAGATAGTAGAAAACAATCATAAACTACGGTTTCAAACATTATTAAACGACGCTTTATTGTCAAGTTAAAATATGGAGTGTCATCACTATGGTAAATATGCTTTAACAATGTAGAAAGAACCAACAAAAGGATGAGAAAAACTCACTACAACACGAAAGAATACGACACCAAAAGACTTACATTTTTTAAGTTTTTATGGACGTGTCAAAAAGATAAAAAAAAAAAAAAAATTAGTAGAAGATAGTGTATAAAAAGAGAATTTAATGTTCTCATTATGTATAAATTAATCAATTAGAGATTAAATTATTATTTTAATAATTACAAATTTATTTATTATAATTATATATACTTAAATACCGGAATATTTAATTTTACAGGTAATATTATCTTATTCATAATTACATTGTTGATGTGATACTGACAACACAAGCTTTTACCCTATTCATTCACTATAAGAAAATATTTAATTTGTTGTCAACTAAAAAAATATTTTGTAGTAAAAAAAATCTCACAAATTACAAATTACTGACAGAAAAACCCTCACCAATACTAAAATTAAAATTGGTTGTTATAAGTGGTTGAAAAAGTTCTCACAAATCAAAAATATGTTTTTGACTGATTGCAACATTTGTGGCAGTAAAAAACGATCACAAAATTGGATGGAAAAGGTATTTGAGTTTGTGGTGTCAATAACCTCACAATGAACTTGATTGATTGAAAATATCATCAAAATGTTATGGCGGCATATACCCTCACAAAATTAGAACGTTGAAGGATTGTTAAGCCGCCACAAAGTATAACTGTGCAACATTTTTAAGGGTTTATGCTGCCATAAAGGTTGCCTTTTCTGAGGGTCCAGGCCGCCACAAAGGCAATAGAACCATTGGAATTTTGTGGCCGCTTTGGCAACTACAAATACCCTATTTTCTCCATATAAATAGCACTCTTCTTCTCATTTCTATATTCTCTCCAAATTTTTTCTCTACCTTCTCTCTACAAATATTTTTTCTCAACTTTTATTTTTCTCTAACTTTTCTCTCTATCTTCTCTCTTGAGTTTCGATAAGTCTTTATTTTATATTTTATTTTCTAATGTTATTTTTTATTTGAAGTTATTTAAAGTTACTTATTTTGAAGATATATATATATATATATATATATATATATATATATATATATTAAGTATAGATTCAATTGTTTCGCTATTTATTAACCTACACCCACTTATTTTGTAGTGAAGATAAATTAACAAATTGTAACTAAAAATATGTAAAATATACCATTATAATTTGCTAGTTTTTAATCACAAAAATTAAGTGGGAGTAAATTAACGAACACTTCATCATATAGATATATATGAATCATATGTAATAAAATCATTTTTTATGTAATAACTGTTCATCTCATTCTCATATAAAAAAAATCATTTCACTAGATATAACTGATTCATATATATATATATTAATTGTTAACATTATATATAAGGACAGACAATACATACCCCCGTCGTGCAATCTGAATCAAACAGTCAGATTTAATTAATTATATATAAGATGACTCCATGAACACATATTTTGAGGGAGATGGTTATCATTAATTAATTAATATATGAACCTGGACCATAAACACAACATTTCTGGTTAAGGGTCATCAATGCTCCTATAAAGTAATGCTTTCACGCTAATTGCAAAGAGCATTGGAGGGCTTAATTTAATTCTCACGGTTCCCGCTGATTATGATATATCTTGTCAAATTGATTTGAGTCGTAAAGTCTTCATCAGCTGATTGAGATAAGTTGATTTTATGGTTTTTTATTGAGTTTAATTTTTATGTAATATGTAAAAAGTTTTACACAATCAATAAATTATGATGATCAATTAATAGGTGATTTTATAATTAATTATATAAAAAAATAATTATTATCAATGATTTAATAATTGTAATTAACTAACAATATAACAACTATTTAGGTTTTTTTTTGTTTTTATAAAAAAATATTAATAATTTAAGTCCATTTGGGATGATTTTCAATTTTTTGTTTTGAAATTTTTTAAAATTAAAATTAATTTTAAGTTTTGAGTTTTCATTTTTAGTTTTTAATTTTTAATTTTTATTTTTAATTTTCAATTTTGAACTATAATTCTTAATTGAGTTTTAATTTTTATTTTATTTAAATTGAATCACTCTCTTTACCCTATCTCATTATAAATTCACCAAGTATAAAGTAAAAATAAAAATATAAAAAATCAAATATTAAATTTTTATTATTTAAAAATAATTATAATATTATTAAATTATAATTTATTTAATTATAAGAATGTAATAATAGTGGTTGAAAATAGTAGTTGTAGAAGATGATTATCGTAGTAGTGATTGATCGTCGAAGATGACTGTAGCGATCAAAAAAGACAATTGATATTTGATATGTTGGGCGGAGCGTGACAAAAAGTGGTAATGGCAAGTGTTAGAGATGGTGGTCAACAATGGTGGTGGTGGTTGGTGGTAATGGCAGGTGTCAAAGATTGTTGTGGTGACTGTGGTCAGAGGTGAGAGGGTGGTGATGATGGAAGTGGTGGTAGGTGGTGGTGATCTATGGTTAAAAACAAAAACAAAAACTATTTTGAAATTAAATAAAAAATCAACTCAACTCAATTTTATCGAAACACAATTTAGTTTTGAAATTGACTTTCAAAAACCATAAACTCACAAGCACCCTCCACCCTAAAGAGACTCTTAGAAATTACGTTAACTTTTAAGGATCACATCAGACTTTCCACTTAAAATTATTTGGTGTCATTTAGTTGATCAACTAAACTACCTACCTACTTTAGACATATATAAGTTCACCCATTAATTACATATATACATGTAGGGCCGACACAAGACATAAAGAGGTCTAAAGTTAATTTTACTACGAGACTTTTTAAAGTATATAATAGTATTTTAGTAAAATTATTAATCTTTTTTTTTATTATAAAAAATTATTTTTTAAACACTTTAGTATAAAAAATTATTTATTGAATTAATAATAATCGAATTTTTATAATATTTATTTTTAATTGTTAATTAAATCAATTAATTTAATGTTTATTTCAATAGTATTAATTTAAAAAAATATTTTTGGAGACCTTTTTATGAAGTAAAAAGTGTGAGGGGAATTTCCAAAATATATTTGAAATTTTCTAATATCTATATTAATGTAGCAAAATTAAATAATTTAATATATCACTCGATCAAGTGGTTGCAATGCTTGAGTTTAATGTATCTATTAGCCATCAAGCCAATGCACTATTAAGTTACCAAGGGATACAAATTTTTTTAATAGTTATTTTTTTTCACCAATTGGTATGAGTTTCTCTATAAATAGAAACTAGAAAAGATAAGACAAATTTCATGTTACATGAGTCAAAATTCTGTCAAAAATATTTCAGAGTCATTTCTTTTTTTCTCTAGTGCACAAGAGTAACTGAATGAACTTTATTCTGTAAATCATCATTGATCGATTGGCTTGATATGAATGTACAATTCATTTCAAGGATTCCAAAGTATCATAAAAGGGTTCGTCGATTAGTCTGTTTGCATCAAATATTTATAGATTGATGGGGGCAAATCAAACCTAAAACTTAATGTGAGACACACGCTTGAAATTTATTTGTGCAACCTTTATCATCATCATCAATTTCATCATCTTGTTATTCAAGATTTGTAACATACCCCTAACAAAATATCCAACATAAAGTTAAATTTTTATAGAAATTTAAATCGATTATTTTAGTAACCTTATCTTTGTGCTGAACTTGTGTACACCAATCACCGTAGAGCTTCTTTAAATTAGATTAGTCGTATCAAATTATATTGTTTTCAGAGGAAATTTTATGGTGCAAAAGTGAGGTAAACCTTGCCTTATGTATAAGTTTATTTTTTAAATTAGTAACTTATAGTATTAAATCAAATGAGATATAATGTAACATATTGATTCTCTAGTGAAAAATAAATTTATTCGTAATGCAAGATTAATTTATTTGGAAACTTTTAAAAAATAATTATAGTAGTGTGAACATGTGTTACTAATTCTCAAGAAAGTTCGTTAAAAACTAATTCCTATGCGAGGGAGATGTTACTTTTTTTAACAAAATTTATTATGCAAAAGTATCTCATTAATTATTAATATCTAGACTACGTTGGCAATTTAGTTAAGGTCGTCCCTTAACTTTGTGCCATAATTTAATAATGATTTTCTCGCAGTGGCAAATCTAGAAACTTATCGTAGTAGGGGACAAAAAGAAATTGGTTTATATATAGTATGTTCATATAAAATATTTTTACGAAATACATAGTTTTATGAACTTATATATAATATGTAGGACCCTGTGTTCTTTTCAAAATATGATATATTTTGTAGCACATGTGTTTAATGTAGCACATGGTTTAATAAATGTTTACGGCGACAAATGTTGATAGGATTAAATTAAATGCTTTATTTTAATTTTAAATTTCAACTTTATAATTATAAGTTAATAATGATAGAATTTATTGTTTTTTTAAAATATAAAATGAATTTTAAAACTTATTCTAATTTATTATGTTTTATATTTGTAACTTTCTACATTTGTTTTCTTAAAAATAATGTACAAAGGCCACGCAATATTTTTGTCAGAGAACATTTTTTTTTGAGGCAACAACTTCCATAGTTATGTAGGGTTATTTTAAATATTTCAGATGTTATATTCTAATTCTTAAAATTGGACTATTGATAAAAAAAATATAATTTTAATAATTAGAAAAAATGGCAAAATAAATTTTAATTTTTATAATATTTCAAAATTTTATTTTTAATCATAATAAAAAAATTTCAGCATTTAATCTTAAAAACAATTAATCACTTTTAATTTCTATTTTGAAAAATTTGTTTTTTTAAAAAAATAATATTTTTAATCTTAAAAAAATCGATATAAAATCAAAATAAAGACTAAGAGCGAGTAAATTTTTTTAAGAACTAAATATAACAGGTCATAATTTTATAGTGAATAAAAATATATTTAACTTAAAAAAAAATTCACCATTATTTTAATATTTTTTATAAAACAAATTTAAACACCTCAACAATTGTAAATCTTGTGCTATTAGACTACATGAACATTCCGAAAGCCTAACCATGCACCTAAAGCCACTGTCATTTCGTTCAAAATCTAATTCATCAATAATCTAATCATCTAAAAAAGAGAATAGCTCTGGAATTCAGAGAGACAAATACATCAATACACGAATGAAAGATCTCTGGACTTTAGAGCCAAAAAAAGAGATGAATAGCACGTGCATTTTTTAATTTAGGATTTTAATCTTAATCATACATTTCACCCTAATGGTTAAGATTTTTTTCCCTCATTTTCATATATAATTAGTTTTCTCATTTGAGAATATTTTGCTACTGTGAGAAATAAAAAACAATCAATCTCAATTATTAGACGAGAATTAAGACTCAAATAATATCTTTTAATAAAAAGTTATGTGATTGATTTTCTATCTTTTCTTTTCGTTTTTAAATATTAAAGTGAATTTTTATTAACAAATATTTTAACTCCGTAATATTTCTCACGTTAATTGTCCTTTATTTATATATATATATATAAATATAGCATATCACCCTCATGCCACCTATAACTCTTGCAATCAATAAAGCTACATCACATCACTAATAAGTTATTGTTCCAACAATAATATTTAAATTTGTATACGTTCATTTAATATTTTTGTTTTTATTATATCACTGTATTTATTTCTTTCCGTCTTATTAATTTATGAATTGAGTATATGAGTGTACACCACTTATATTTCTTATGGTTCAAGTCTCACTTAATTAATGAGACATTCATTGAGTATTTGATAACTGTTGAACATTATCCATTTCGGTAGATGCTTACCAAACATGGTTAGCAACTGATTTTAGGCATTTGACAAAAGCTTACCAAACATGGTGAAGACAATTGGGCATCTCTACTGAGTCTATTCATGTTGTTACTTTAAAAAAAACTGAAGAATGAAGTGGAAATAATTGAGAGTTTCGGAAGAAGAAAGCTCTAGAAAAATTTATTATTATATCCATTTTTTTAAAAAATTTTAAGAAATAATTTTTATGGTATTTTTTTTTGTTATAATATTTTTTAAAAAGAAATTTAAAAATAAGTCTTCAAATGAAAAATTGAATTAAATAATTTATCTTAAAATATCATTTAGATATTTCATCTATTTACTACAATTTTTTTTTTCAAATAAAATTTTAAAAATTAAAATAAAAAGTTATTTTGAGAAGCACTTCATAAAAATCAATCTTAAAAGATAATTTTTTAAAAAAAAGTGATTTTTATCATGTTACAGTCTTTAATAATGAATATTTTAATTATTGAATTTTAAAATTACTATTTTTAATCGAAAACAAATAATTCTAAAACAATTTCTAATATTTTTAAGTAAGTTCTCATAAAAATTATTTTTAAAAATACAAAGTCAAATCACTTTTTAAAAATCTTAAACTAATGGACCCATCATTCATAATACAAATTCACTTTAATTTGAGAGAACTCAAAAATTGTATTAAAAGAGAAGTGTAGATTTTTAGAGAACTTTAATAAATTCTCCAAATCTAATATGTTGTTATAATATTCTTAATATTAAAAATATATTAATCATAAATATTCATTTATCATTCTTAATAAAAACACATTTTCAAAGAAGATAAAAAAAATTCTCTATTTTTTTTCTAACCTTTCCACTGAAGTCCTTCCCTTGCCTCCAAACTCCCAAACACTACCCCTAATATGTCAATAATTAAATAATGAATGAATGTAACAAATTCAAACACATTTTCAATGTCTTTGGATGGCAATGGGTTTCAAACATTCATTAATGAAAGTTGGAGTAGTTGATTAAATAATGAAGGTATAATTAATGAGATAAAAAATATGTCATTATACAGGAAATTGTGGAAGTCCCTCTTAATACATTAAAATTTACGGCACTGCAATTGTGAAAATCATAAACTTAATTTCATTTTACGGGTGGGAAGTACAATGTGGTTGTGTCTTTAAAAATATCTAGTGGCATTGTGTGGATTTGGTGGTGTATGAGTCATTTTGTAACCATTTATATTTGTATTAAATTTTGTTTGACTTTTGAGTTTTGTAGGAGTTCCACAACCTTTTATAGAAGGTGTTGATAAAGTTTTTTCCGCTATATTACTGATTTCCGACAAATATAAATATTGTAAGGATTGAAATAACTCTTATATAATGTGTAAAAAAAATACCATTTATACTCACTTTATTATAATATTTATAATATTTTGCTTATAAAAAAATATTGAATGAAAGTTATATTTTCCAAACTCATGGTTATACACGTCTCATCATTTTTTTAAATGTTAATAGTACAAAACATCCATTTTCTTGTCTATGTGAAGTACCTAACATTTTCATTTTAGAAAAGATAGCCATGACTAGAGACTTTATTTATACCCTCCTCCTCATAGTTACATAATAAAAAAATTGAAATAACAATGAAAGTTAAAGACGTAAAAAATGATTTTAATCATTAATTATATATATATATATATATATATATATATATGTGTGTGTGTGTCTCTAATATTAGAGTCATATTTTTGTATTGTCCCAATCTCTAAATTTCCTTTGTTATTCAATTTTTTTTTAGTAGTAGAAAACATAACTTTTACAATTCTCAAATTAGTAATGAGCTAATTTTTTGAGTGGAACAGTGAGAGGTTGGAAGCCATGTTGAAGTGCTGAATGCCAAACTTTGTCTACGTTATTCATTTTGTAGCCACATTCATGTTCACTCCATCTTTCTAAAGAGTGCAATATTCCAGCTATGCGCCATGCACTCATTACCCTCCTTGGCAACCAATCCTGAAATGTAAAGTAAAATGTTTTCAATTTTTTTTTTTTTTGAAAAAATGTTTTCTCAACTTTATCATTAACTAGTAAACATCTAAGAGCACGAATCTAGGAAAAAAAATTAACAAGATGAAAAATGGATTATGACAAATTACCTCACAAGAATGGACATTTTCAATAGAAGTGGGAGTTAGCATTGCTGGTGTGTAATGGTATGAGCAATCCTTGCGGTGTTTCTTTGGTGGGAATTGTGAGTATGGAATAAATAATGTTCCTTTGGGTGCCTTCATTTGTTCCTCTTCAGTTAATCCATCACCTACTAACCAAACCTATGGAGCAAACACATATGAAAAGAAAAAAAAACAGAATATTAATTGATCATTTTATTTTTACAAAGCTTATTGTATTAAAAAAATAGTGAAAAATGAGAAGTTAATTTTTTTTGCATATAATTTGTTTTTACATAAACTTGAATTAATATTTTTAGTCCATATTTTTAAGAGTTTTTACCAAAGCCATCCTCATCATATAGAAGACTAGGAAACAAATGGCTTAGGATTTGAAGTTGTCAAATTCTCAAAAATAAGACTAGGAAAAATTTGCTATATTACCATCTGAGTGCAACTTTTTTCCTTGACCAAATTTGCATCAGAGCTATTGGTCAATGACTTTTTGAGATTCACATAATCATCCTCATGCATTGTAGCTACCTGCAGTATATATAGTTAAATATAAGATACAACAAAGTATAAATTTAACCCTTCTCCCTTATTTATTTATATATATATATATATATATATATATATATATATATATATATATATATATATATATTACACTTTTTAACGACCAAATATTAGTAAATAATATTATTAATATTTTACTACAATTTATGATCGAATATGCAGTCTTCTTATCATTATATTTTCTAATTTCTCCACCGCCAATCCAATTTTATATATAATTATTAAAAAAAATGGACATTAAATAATTAACAGATTATTTTTTAATTTAAAACAAAAAAAATTTTGTTTTTATTAACTGCAATAAAATTTACTTTAACAAAAATCATTGCTTAAAAATAAGTTTTCATAAAAAGTTATTCAAAATAGTTTCTCATTTAAATTATTTTCATATTTTGATTTTTTTTAAAGTTGTGATAAATAGTTAAAAACTCTTAAAAATAATTTCTTTTAAAGTAAGTGATTATTTTTTTGAAATTGTAACAAAGAGACCTATGTGAAGAAGTTACCTGAATTCCTTGTTGGCACAATGTGAAGGCAATAGCATAAGCAACTTTGGTGAGTTTGCCCCTAAGTAATACTTGAGTTGTTCCTTTAGGAATGTTGTTAAGAACAACAGCAACAACAAGGCTGCTACCATCTACAACCTTAACATTAAGCTTTGGATGCTTACTAACATATAACCCTCCATACATGTTAAGTTCCTCCCCTTGATTCATGAGTCCTAGACTCACCACTTTTATGCCCTTTTTGTCTGCATCTAGTATTGCTTCCTCAATCATTTTGTTTATAGCCACCTTTTGCCATTCCAAAAAGTACTGCAAAAATTGAAGTCAAGAAATTTATCTCATAACTTTATTTTGGTAAAAAAAATTTTGAATTAAAAAATTTATTATTTAAATTTTTCGATAGTTATTGTGTTAACTGAAAAATTCGTTTTCAAATTTCTAGTAGTTATTTTTTATTCAGTAGTTTTATTTTCAAATTTTTCAATTAACAAAATAACTATCGAAAAATAAATTTTTCAATTGAAAATAACTACCGATAATTTTATTTTTAAAATTTTCAAATTCAAAAAATAATCACCAGTAAATTCAAAAAATGAATCTTTAAGTTTCTAATTTTTTTTCAACGTTTTCTTTGTCTACTAAATTTTTTTACCTGAACACTGTACTTGGGTAAGGCCCAAGTTTGAAGGTTGAGTTTGTCATCAAAACGGTTTCTTTCAACAATGAATGTGCGTCCGTATACCCATGTGAGCAACATTGACCAAGCTGTCACAGGCCACATCAACCAAAGGTACCATTTTGATGTGTAAGGCTTAGCTGCTAAGTAAGCAAAACCAATTCTTAAATGATAAATGGATTCAGGTGTTGTGAAATGAGATAGGTGAACAACATTTGGTGTCTCTTCCTTTCTTTTTAATGATGTCTCATGCAATTCATCACTAGCCTTGTCCATCGTGCCATAGATGAAGTCATAAAATGGCATAAAGAGTGAGTAATTTGTCCTAAATTGAGTATGGTGCAAAGAGTGAAACCTGCAATTATAAAATTTACAAAATTACTAATCTTACTAACTTAAACAATGCATATTTGTTGTGTTAATGAAATTTCGACACGATCGTACAACCGTTGGATTTGGATGCAAGATCAAGTTGTAACACCTCTATTCAAATTCAACGGCTCTACAATTGTTCCATCCGTACAACAATTGTAGATGATCTAATTGACAAAATGTCATTAGTATCTCTAATCTCTAATAATAAAAACATAAGTATTTTTTAATATTAAATAGTTTTTTTTTCAATTTTTTTTTTGAAAGTGTTGGTTCAATTAGATAGGCTCATTTCTGTTAAGCTAGCCTCACGCAATGCACTTTTAGGCCCAAGGATACTTGGGCCTTGGCCTATGACCCATTTGATCAACTCTCAAGTTGGAGCAGGCTAAACAACATTTGCATACACCAGCCCAACCCAGTGAAACATGAACCATATTGCCATGGTCCCTTGTAGATTTTTTTCATTATTTTATATACTAATAATAAGAATAGATAAGTTCTAGGTACGTAAAAAGGTCGAAGACCAAGAGTAAGACTAATGAGAATAAATATTAGGCACGTTGCTAGATTGTTTAGTTAAATATAAAGATGAATATTTGTTGGAGATACCAATAAGATTATAGTTGACTACTTATTAATTTTTTTAAACAACATTATTCCCCTCTCTTTTAATATAAACGATATTTAATCGTATAGATTTATCTTAATCTTAAAAGATAATCATATTTTTTCCTTCAAGAGTTTTCACATTTAAGTTATGTAACTTTTTTTTAGTCCTTTATTCCCATTATGAATTGTTCCAATATGTGTGCTTTTAATTTTAATATATCATTTAATTATGTTGTCTGACTAATAAAAATTGGTCAACCTCTACCACCAAATATCAATTATATTGGCTACATTTTGCACATGTATTATGATATGTTGTACTATCCGTTTCATTTTTATCCTGGTTTTAAAGTTATTTATACAAACAAAAACAAAATCTAATAAAATAATAAATACTTACGATGGGGTGTACATAAGATACTTGAGAGGGGGGAAGATATCAAAGAGCCACGTAGGAATGACCTCAAAGTTACAGTGACCCAAGTTATTCATAAAATCAATGTAAGTGACATATCCAAGCATGGCCAACACAGAAGCTCTATTTGTGAAGACAAGGGTTAATAATGGTATTGAAAATAGAAGGAAATATGATATGTGTTCGGCGAATGGATGGATCACAGCTGCACCAAAACAATTTTATGGTTATTAGACAGACAAATAAAATTTTCGTTAATTTTTTTTCTTTCAATTTAGTCGGTCTCACTGTAGTTAAAAAAAATTCAACATTTTTATGTCTATCTGTTTTTAAATAGATTATATGAAAAGGAAAAAAATAGAGAGGGTTTTAATTTAAAAATAAATATTACTTTGATATAAAATATAAACAAAAGGACATCTGAACAATTGATATATCTAATTTTAATTTGGATTAAATATACTTTTGATCTCTTATTTTGTTTCAAATGAATTTTTAATTCTTTCATTTCTAAAATTAATTTTTTGGTCTTTTATTATTGGATTTTCTTAATCCCCCACTATTTTTGATGATGTGAAAATATTTCATTAATTTATTTTTAATATTAATGTCTTAAAATAAATTTATTTATTTAATAATTGTAAATATTTTAATTATTAAAATTTTATTTAATAATGTAAATATTTTAGTTATTTAAAAGTGTACAATTTTATTCTAAATATTTTAATATATATAAACAAATATAATAAATTAATTTTTAATATATTAATAAAATTAATAACAAAAATAAATTAATAAAAATGGTACATCAACAAAAATAATAAAAGACTAAAAAAATCTTCAGAATTAATAATAATAAAAAATGATTTTAAAAATTAAAAATTGAAAATTAATTTAAAACAAAATAAAAAAAATTATAAACGTACTAATTCTTTTAATATTTTTGAGATTGATCAACTTTTCAAAAACAAGTTTTATTTATATTTTGACCTACGTGCCCGAACATATGTTCAAAGTGAATTTGCCAACTCATTAATAATGTAACAACTGAACATAGTATGATAGTTCTAGTATAAAATAAAAGCGAAAAGACAGCATATTGAAATCTGAAATATATTTGAAGTGAAGTTAATAAATTTCCACCTTCCAATAGTACTAAACAAGTAATGACATTGACAACGACAACTACCAAAGTACTCTGTTTAATGGTGTGAAAAGATGGACCGTCTTCATCAATTTAATCAATTAATTAATGCTAAAGTACGAAAGTTGTTACGCTGCTCTGAATTAAACAATAAATAAAGTGACTCACATGTGATTGGTTCTGTAACGATAGAAGAATGATGGTGAGAATGGTAACGAGAGTAGAGAAAATGATGATGAAGTGCTCTGTGTAACCAATAGTAAAGAAACTCCACTGGACCCGCATGAAGCAATATACCAATAATCACTCCTTCAGTATTCCATAGTGGAATCCTTGATGCCCCTTTCAATGTATAAGCTGCCAAGTAGTATAGGAACCCATTGAACAATATTTGATCATCCCTATTCAATTATTCAAAAATAAATTAAATTCAATAAATAATAATGATAACGTAAATTAACATACTTTTAATTGAAAACTAAATGTATCAATATTGAGTTTTTTTTAATTGTCTTCACTTCTCTAATTTTTAACGAACTAGAGTGTTGATAATTTGAATTTGATAGAGAGATAAATAGTTTTAATTAAAATTCGAATCTATTGCCTGGCTAATATTCATGAATTTGAGAATGGATTTCAAGATTCAAATTCGAAAATGACTTTGTCTAAAATGTATTAACATTTATTAGTATCATTTATTATTGAATTTAAAGTTATGTGATATTTCATATTAAAAGTGTACTAACTGTTTAATAATGTTTTAGTCATAAAATTGGATGGATAAGACACCAATGTGAATTACAAATTTAAATTCTAAAATAATATAATTTATTTTTTCTCCATATTATGTAAAAAACATAGATATTTTCGAAAACATATTTCTAAAAAAAATAAAAAAAAATTGTGTTATTGTTTAAAAGTACTTATAAATGAAGTAAAATTTGTATTTTTATAATATGTTTTCAAAGTAACTACGAGAGTGAGAAAAGAACCTCACCTAAAATAATGACTTTTCTCAATTTATGTTTCGGCCAGCCCCAACCATATTTCATAATATTTTTTTCCTCAATACTATTTTATCAAAAAGCAATTAATTATATTTTTTTTATTTATGCAAATGATTCACATTTTTCCATGTGCACATATTAATAAGAGCAGCATCAACAACCCAACATTATTCCTCTAAGAAGGGTGCTGGATCAATTAATGACTATGGAGATAGGGTAAGTTTTGCACCCAATTTGTCAACGCTAGCAAGCAAATGAGAACAGGACAGAAAGTATGGTACTAGGTAATTAAGAATAAATAAATACTCCGTCTTTAATAAAATATAAAAATTAATACCTATGCATAAGAAAAAGTTAGATAGCAATATCTATGAAATAAAATAAATCTAAAATTGAAATTACTTAAAAATAATTAAATATAAAAATTGATGAAACTTTAAATAATGATTATTGATATTAAACTTAATTAAACTATAGGATATATATATGAAATGATACTTTTATAAGTATAACTAATAAAATGGTTTAAGGGTTGGAGAGTTAGGAAGATGAAGATGCATGCATGATGCATAAATTTATATAACTAACCAATCTCTTTCTCTATCAACTTGATCAAATTCAATTCCTTTGTCAACAATTCTATTATTGCCTTTGGCAGTTCGGTAACGAGAGAAAGTGATCCATATTTGATTGTGAAGCATACGCCAAAGCAAAAATGGAAATATGAAAAAGGTTGATATATCCCTTTCACTCTTATCCTTCACTAACACAGAATACGTGCTATGCACGACCCAAGGAGCTAGTATCACATACTGCAAAATTACACAAACTAAAGTATTAATTTATAGCTAGGAGAAAATGTTTACATTATAAGAGTCATAGCTTATAATTCAATAAGTATATATAGGTAAATAAATTCTAACATATTTATAATTAATATTTTTAGGTAATTAAATAAAATGTAAAATCTCATATAATGTTTTAATCACTTTTGATGTGTTTGTATTTTATTATAAATAAAATTCTCACGGTTGATTGGTTAGTTTGGTTATGCTTTAGTAATTTATTTCTTATTAAAGCGCATTTTTTATTTTATTTTAAACGGTACAAAGTTGGGTCGTGTAAATTGGAACATTAATAAATAAATAAAATTCATTAAAATTATAATGGCTTGTAATATATTATTAGATATTATTGTTGAATTTTTTTTTACTAATATTGAATATTATATGTATTTTTGAGTAGTATAAATTAAGGTACGATGGTGGTGTAGATTTTAGTACAAGTGGATCTTTTGAATTCAACTCCTCATTTTAAATCATACACAGGTCATTTAATTAATTGAGGAATGTTTGATTTAGACTTGACACTATCTCTCTAGTTTGAGAATTTAACAGTTATGTAAGTTTTTTTATTTTTTATTTTTATCAGAATATGATAAATTACCATTTTTTCATAATATATATATATATATATATATATATATATATAATTTCAAAATAACTCTAAAAAAGTAGAGTAATATGGCAAAATAAGAGATTTTTTATTAAATATTTTTTACAATTACGCCATATGGCCTTTAAATCCATATTCATATCAAGTTCAAATTACAATATTGGATCTTATCCATACACTTCATAGACAAGAGTTCACCTTAAGTAAACAAGTTTTTCTCTTTTGTATATCATAGTATATGTTATTATTATTATTTTGCGTAAAACAAATTTTAAAAAAAATCTTCTCATGATCTACTTTGATTTAAAAAAACAGTGTGGGAAGTTTTAGTAGTATAGTAGATATAGCATGTTCATGTTTTACTTCGATAATGACTCACATAATGTGTATAGATGAGTGTAGAATATTTTGTGTGCATGTGTGTGAGATTATGGAACAAACCTTAAAGCTTCCAAGAGGTTTCCATGGCCAATCGGTGAGGATTCCGGGCCTTGAAGCCATATTTTCGTAGAAGTGCACTCTTGTATTGTGGGAACAAGTTTTTATTTTGTGCTTATACAAGGATATAATGACTATTTATAGACAACACTCTAATGTTGCAACATGAGTTTTTATTTTTCAACATCGAACGTTGTATCAAGTGATTAAGACAATAACTAAACCAACTCCAATCACCTTCACATGGACATATATGTATCCACGTAACTCTTTTTGATATGAATAAAACTTGTTTGACTTTCCATATTAGTTTTTCCCAATATAGTAGTACATATAAAACCAAATTGAAATTGTGTTCTAATTAGACACTCGTCTTTAGAGATTACAATTAGATTCAGATCCAGTGGGTACCACAAAAAAACCCACAATAGGTAGGGTAAAAACCCGCATAATAGATATTGGTACGGAGACGGGTAATTACCCGCAAAATTAAGAAGGTATGAGTGCGGGTATGTGTACTATAGTACCACCCGGCCACACACCTGCATTTATATAAATATATTATTTATTTATTATATTAGTGTTTAGTTTAATTAATTGTTTTCTTTTTATGTTTTAGCATATATTGATATCATTAGACAACTATAATATTTATAATCGAAAGATAAATGTTTGCAAACTTTTTAAGAATTTGATTCTAATGAATAGGTAAATAATTGTGACTTAGTAACTAAGAGTTATGTCTTATTAATCGTAACTTTATAATTATACTTGCAACTTACTATCAATTTCTTTTACAGATTTCGAATAATACTGTCATAGGACTTGCAACTTCATAAAATATTATTATGGATATTATTTGAATGTGTATTGTAACGTGTGTTCATTTGAAATGTTTTGAGTTATAAATATTTTGGTTTATAATACTTTATGATTGGATTTAAGATATTTAGATAATTTTTAAATTTAATCACAACAATATAATTTATTTATCGATCTATTTTAGTTAAAGAATAATTATGAGTATGGGTACGAGCACTTAGGTACCAAAAGGGTAAGGGTACGATAAAGTTGATACCCTAAAGGCACAGGTATGAGTATTTTTTTAAATCGCGGGCAGCGGTTGATCTTCTCGGAAATGGGTGGCCACGACATCCCCTGTATTTTTTTTTATAAATAATAAAGATATATTATTAAAATTAAATTACTAAAATATCCTTATACCTTGATGGGTTTGAAAAACTTACATCGCCTCTCGCCTCTCCCTTTGTCCCTCTCCAATCACTTGGTCTTAATCCTAGACTATCTCACAATCTGCTTTTTATATTTTTCATATTCTTACTCTTTTTCTCTTTTACTTGAATAATTTTTCTCTATAAATACAGTAAAAAAACAAATGTCAATGGTTTTTGTCAGCAATAATCTTCTTATTGTAAATAGATTATTCAATTGTTCTTAAACATTTATTAGAATTTATACTGATAAAATATAATAAAATTAATACAACAAACTTTATTTATAGATAAACTACGTAATATTGAATGATAAACTAACTAATCTCTAATAGACAAACTCTAACACCCTAATTAGCAACTTAACTACTACCTATTAACAAACTTTTACATGTTAACCGTTGATATATGATTAGTGTGATATTATTTATTAATTGTGAATTGTTTTAATTAATTTGTGTATTTTTTAGAAGTGACACGATTTAAACATATAAGAAAATTGATGCATTTTTCAAGAAGAAAGTTTTCGACAAATATGAAAATCGTAAAGTGGATATATTTTATTTGATTGAATTGTGTAAAGTTCTAAAAACTTGTGTGAATTGTGTGACTTGTGAAAATTGTAAAACTTGTGAGAATTTAAATTCTAACCTTTACAACTTGTCAACCATGTATGAGTTGTGTGAAACTCTAAAAAAAACTATACAACTTTTATGAATTTCAATTATAATATTTTAGTTAATACTTATCGCTCTCCGATTCCCTCCAATATTTTGTGCAAGATCCGTCAATGATCGCAGGTATGGAGACGAGTACTATAATACCCTACCCAAACCATACTCATTGTCATCGCTACTCATCCTTTCTTTTTTAACTGTAATTTTGTTTTTTATTTTTACACATATCGAGATAAAAAATGAAGCGTTAGTTTTGAGATAACATGTGATAGGTAGTGTGAGATTTTTAATTAAATAAATATTTTTTAAAAAAATTTGACTTTATCTATTTAAGGAAAAGTGTCCACTAACCTAAATATGACTTAGACTAAACCGTAAATTACGTGGATGAGCATTGTCCCTTCCAAACCCTACCTACCATATTGTATATAATTAATGGATTGCTGACTCTTTATGTTATTAACATTTATTGGCCTCGCCCAAGTTACAGCATGGAATTGGAGGACCATGATAATCGGACATTAATTATATGTATTCTTTTGGCATTGTTATAAACAAAAAAGAAAACTATTTTTGTGTATATTAAAAAAATATAGTTAAGTGTAATTAATTTTATAAATTTATGTAAAATATATCTATAAAATATATACTAAATTTATTAAATTGTCTATTTTTAATACTCCATCGGTCATAAAATTATTGATTTATTTGTAAAAATATTTGTTCTAAAATGAATGACTTTTTCAATTTTCAATACATTTTTTTCAATAGTACTCTGTAATTAATATTACTTTCATTTACAATATAATATCTCACATTATACATTTATGACCTTGATAATACACAAATATTTAACAATGATAATTTGATAAAAGTGATATTCTCTATTTCATTTATACATTGTTCTTAATATATGTGAAGTGAGCGAATAACTCAATTATTTTTGAACGGAGGGAGTATCAAACATTTAACTATCAACATTAAATATTTTGAATTAAATGGAAAGGGTATTGAGATTAATAACATTAAATGAGTCCAAAGTAGTTATAAACTTTTACTTATAATAATGATCAAAATTTAAAACTTATTTTTGTTTATAATAGTGACTAAAGAGAATATATAATATTCATTTTTCTATTATCCATCCTCACTATAAGAAAATTGACTTTCAATAATAGTAAAAAACCGTAGATAAAATTAAAAAAACCATGAGAATATCCATTTTGGTGGTCAATAGTTACCTATACTTACAGCTCCAACGCAGTTAGTATAGCCTATGGTGACAGTTTTTATCTGTTGGGAAATATTTCGGCTTTACCTACTGTATACTAACTATTGGTATAGGTTGTAGCAATTTCTCAATATTTTGCTATATCTATAATCCAGTATCCATCTTTATTGAGGAGAACTTTTACTATTATGATAATTTAGTATTTTATATTATAAAAGTAATTTGATTAAAAACTAAATGCACAATAAAATAAATTTACTTAAGAAGCAAAATGAAATAAAATTTCTATTATATAAAAAGTTAACAAAGTCTTACATGCAAATCATATTTAAAATAGCTAACATTAATGTTCAACTACAACCTAATAATAATGTTCAACTACAACCTAATAATAATCTAAAAAATATAATTTGCAAGCTTCGTTCTTCAAGAATCATTTTGCTTGTGCACCTACAAGACAAGTGGTAAAAAGAACAAGTTAATAATAATAAAAAAAATATTACTCTTAAAAAATATAGGAAACAGTAACAACTAATAACTTTAGTGAGAATTGATACTAAGTAGATAATGCAATTGAATGCAAAAACCATAAACGAATACTGAAAGGCAAAATGACACTAGATTAAGACTTTCAAAGTAAAACTTGAAATCCATGTAACTTATGGTTTGGTTGGTATCTATTAGTCATGGATAATCCAAAATGATTGTAATATCATGGTAATTCAGTTAGGATGGTTAAGGGTTTGTTAAGAAAGTTAGTTAGTTTAAGTGCAACTATTCAAAGTGTTTGATATTTTTACAAAAGCTGGGCACTTTTCTTGCACATCAAGTAACTGTATAAAAGGATTCAATTCAATCCAATTCAATATACTTTTCAGATTTCCTATTCTTTCTAAATTGTGTTCCAACAATTGGCATTAAGAGCTTAGATTTTAAGTCTTGGGAAACACGAGTGCATGTGTGAGGATCTTAAAATTTGGAAAGCACAAGTGTGAGTGAAAGAAAGGAATCATGAATGGAGCTGAGAATTTTCCATCAAACCTGCCAATCTTTGATGGAAAAAATTGGGAAAGGTGGTCTGTATCAATGAGGTCATTATTGGGTTAAAAGAAAAACTGATTTTAAATATGTGGTTCAATTCACAAACCATTTAATTGGTTAATTTGTTTTTGTTAGAAGAGTGCAATCTAATTTATCAAAGTTCAATTAACAATATATTTTGCACATCTCTTCTCAAAAGCATTGCAATCAAATCAAAAGATATTTTTTATTCTAAAGAACTTTCACAATGCTTTATTCTAATTAAATGTCCAATGTTTGCCTAAATTTGATTACTTCTAATAAAATAGAGAAAAATTAATTCATGAATTCCACTTGTAAAATACCTCAAATCTGTGAAGAAAAGTTGTTTCCTCTGAATCGTTCGTTTGGATGCAGGAAAATAACACATTCTCACCAACAACAACACAACTGCAGAATATATAGTACAAGAGCAACAACCTATGAAATAACCAAACACAATCACTTAACTATCCCTTAACAAAAAAACATAATTCCTCGACCAATCAATCAAAGATTCAACTCACAAATATATAGGATACACCCTTTGTTGGTAACAAAAAATTAGAAGTATAAAATAATTAAGAAACTGCAAACCCTTTCTATAGAAAAACTAAATCCATTGGCACACCGTTCAAGAACGAAACTGAAAGCTAAATCATTAGCAAAAAAAATTAGTTAAAAGAAAAATGATGTATTTCATCAAAATTTGAACTATGATTTTAAAACTATTTACACAATTTTTTTTTTCACGAACAACTATTTACACAAATTAATAACACTATTAAATTTTACTTCCTCTATCTCAAAATAATTGGTTCATTTGTAAAAAAAATTGTCTTAAAATAATTGACTATTTCAATTTATAAAGTACTTTTTTTCAATTGTATCATTTAATTAATATTATTTGTATCACTTTCTATGTAATACTTTTTACTATATATTTATGACATTGATAATTGATAAACCTATTTTTATAAGATCTTAAAGAGGGTATTTATCCTCAATTTTATCTTATTTTATTGTTTTGATTTCAACTTTTTCTTATTTATTCATTTATTTTATTATATTTGCATAATTAATCATGATAAAATAATTCAAATTGGTCAAATCAACTAAGTTTTTAGTGCAAAAATATCAAATTTAATATTCCAGCTTATGAGTGCAAGAAAGAGATTTGTTGCACACATTAAGAAGATTAAATTTTATGATATCGGAGGAGTAGAAAAAATTAGAGAGAGAGAGAAAAAAAACAAGGAGAAATACTTTGGAAACTTAAGAGTGCTTGTAGCGGGAGTAAAGTGTCTCAAATTTTGAAGCAAACAAATTCATACTCTTTAAGGGTTTTATTTTTTTTTTCCTTTAATTGATGAACACTTCTATTATTTGCTTTATTTTTTATATGTCAATGAGTAACTAAGCTTTCTTCTAGAGTCTTTGGTGAATCTTATTTTTAAGATACCTTTTTACTATGTCTTAGTTTTAAATTCTAGTTTTATTTTAGATTTTTGTTGTTTATCTCAATTAAATTACTTTATTGTGTTATTTACATGTTTGGGATGCTCGACCTTTGCATGCCTTAATCAATCAATTGACTAGTTGACCAACTAGAATTAATTGATTGAGATTATGATTCTTATATGATGAAACATAGATACTAATCGTTCAATCACTCAGCCTCTTGGTTCATTATGCTTTCTCTTAATTATATTTTTTGTATGATCAATCAAAGAATTAATTTAGGGAAAATAATATTACATTGAATGTTGAATCTTTGTTAATAGTTTTAAAGAGGGATTGATAACTGAGAAAATAAATAAGAATTCATATAAAACTAGGACATGAAGTATTAATATTACAAGTGAAACTATGATCCTAAGTTTACTTTCCATTAATTCAAAGTTGTGTTGTTATATACTCTAATTATAATTTTATGCTATCTTTACGTTTTTGTTATCACGAATCAACAACAATTTTCATTTGTCTAAATAATATAAAATGTTGATTAATTTGATAGTTGTTAAATTAGTATATGTGGATACGATAATCTTATATACTACTACTTGGTAAACCCGCACTTACAAAATTTTGCGTAACAATAATGCATCAATACTTATCAAAGAATAATTTAATAATAATAATATTTTATTTTTTATTTATACACGTTTATTAATATGTATGAAATGATCAAATGATTTAAATATTTTGGGACAGATGGAGTATAATCTTTTTTTTATATTACTATTAACTATTTATTATCTCAATAAATTTATTTCTCTCTCTATATAATAAATAAGTAGGAATAACTTTGAGAAAACAATATTTAATAATACTACGAAAATAAAAAAGGAATAACTTTGAGAAAACAATATTTAATAATACTGTGAAAATAGAAAACGATTAATAAAAAAAATTCTACAAAAATCACACCTAAAAATGAACAAAAAGACCTTGTTATTGTGCTCTACTTTAGTTCAACCAAATGAGAGTCTAGCCACTGTACCAAGTATTCTATCACATGGGGACTTTCCCCCCGTCTAGAAGAAGCTGTCTTATTTTGTTTTCTAATTAGTGTTAATGACCATGATAAAATTTCATTGGATGACTCGATGTGAAAAGAGCTATATATTATAGACCACGTGGGTATCTTTTTCTTTCTATAAGTTGTCTTTATTTTGTTTATGAAGTTTGTTATTGTTGAAAAAATGTATCCCTACCCCCAAATCTTCTAAATTCTAGATTTACTACCTCTAACAATTTTTTAAACAAAAGTTTTGAAAAGTTCTCCACTTCTATAAGATTGTAGATGTGTTTTATAAAATTCTATTTAAATTTATTAGAATAAAAATTATTACAATTATAAAAATTTAAACGTGTTTTAAAAAATTTGATTTTAATTCATCAGGACATAAAATTCTCTCACTCTCGTGAGATTTCATGTATTTTTAAAATCTCAATTTGAGTTTATCAAAACACAAATTTTATTTAAGGATTTTTTATTTTATTATATTATGATGAGTAATTTAGGTAATTTACATATGTTTGTTTGGGTAGTGGTGTAATTGTGGAGGTAGAGAATAAAATTTTCTTATTGTTATGGAGGATCGATATTCACCCACAAGGCCCAAGGATTAGCCTAATAATCAAAATAGACAGATAGGCCTAATGTCAGACAAGGTTTAATAAGAAATAAATCAATTATTAACTCATTCACCTTTAGCTTTTACCTTTAAAGTATATAAAAAAAATATTTTATCTTCTACTATTTAATGGTCCATTTTTTAAAATTATTAATAATTTAACAATTACTAAATTTTTAATTATTTTTAAAGAATTTTAGAAAAATTGCATATTAAATGTTTTGTGGTCATCTAAATTTTTATTTTTATTTTTTTTAAATTTAAAAAAAAAATTATATTTCGAAAATTTCACAATCATTTAATTTTTTTAAAAAAAAATTAAAAAATCATGGCATATGAAGTTTCTCATTCATTCAAATTTTTTTAAAACTTTGAAAATTTGAATTTCGAAAGTTTCACATTTATCTAAAGTTTCAAAAAAATTTAAAACTTTGAAAAAATTGCATTTTGAAAATTTCGTATTCACCTAAAATTTCAAAAAAAAATTTAAAACTTTTGAAAAATTGAATTTCGAAAGTTTCACATTTTCCAAAATTTTAAAATTCTTTCAAACTTTTCAAAAAATATGACTACCAGGTATTAAAGAGTAAAAAAAGAAAAATGATATTTTTATTTGTTTTGGAAGTAGGAGGTAATTAAAGGTGAGGAGAGTAGAGGGTAGAATTCTCTTCACATCATAAACACAATTAAATCCTAACTTGGCCCACGTAAAAAATATCTTAAAGTATCTACAGAATTTTCACTTAAAGTGGTTAAATAGGTCTTACAAATACATCATTTATTTTATAATTATTTAATCCTAATTTTTAATATGCACCGATATTTCTAACACAACACTTTCAAAAAATAATTCAGAGTTAAAATTGAAAATAATAATAATAATAATTAATATCACTATAACTTATTTCAATATATTTTTATATTATAAAAGATAAGTAAGCTGTACACATAAAAAGGATGAAGTTAATCATTACCAACAAAGAGAAGCCCTTTGTGTAAAATAGAAAACAAATATAAGTTTTATATGGTGACAAGACTTTTAGCATAATATTTAAGTACACACAAGTTAGAAGAATAAATAATTAAATAATTAATATATTTTAAAAATAATTAGTTAATTTGTATTTTTTATGTGTTCTAATAATTTTATTTGGTGTTGTAACCCTGCAAGTATTTCTTTCGATGACATTCTTGTTTAATGGAATTTGAGTCCACGGAAGTTATTAAATTATAATATTTAAATTGTTTAAATGAATTATAATATTAAATATTTTTATCTTTTAAATAATAAAAAATAAGAATGATTATTTTTATATAATTTTCTTTATTGAAATTGGATAGATTTGATGAATTTCATCTCTAATTGATATAACAAATTGGATATTTTTAGATAACTTTTTATGAAGGAATGAGATCAGTTGAGACTATGGTGTTAAAATTTGGTTTGACACCAAATCAAATCTCTTCATTTTGTTTAATCAAAAGCTTAAAATAATCTCTAAAATAAGTCTCATTATCATATATTTTGGTGTTAAATTAAACATTGACAATATGGTGTCAATTAATCTCATCTATTACAATCCAATCCATATATATATATATATATATATATAATATACCAATCCATCTATTAGATTTAGAATTCAATTCTTATATATATATTCGTTCCATTCAGTTTGCTATATGTAATGTTACATTTGCGTTGAAGTTTATGGTTAATTATATTTAGTTATGATTTTAGATGTTGGGACCTATTATTCTCTATTATGGTATTTTTTTTAATGGTTTTTTACTCAACAAAAGAAAAATAGACATAAGAGATATATAGAAGTCGAAGAATTAAGAGGAAATAAAAATTAGAGTGTAACTTTAATTTGGAGAAGAAAGGGGAATCTCATATAGACAAAAATCTTACTCATCGGTGAATAATGTATTACTTAGACAAAATTAACAAAGATTTGTTAAAAAGAATTAACTTTTTTTTTTATCAAAACTACTTTTCATAAATAGTTCTGACGTGGAACAATATAAAACAATTTACCGTAAATAATAAGGCATATTTGGCATTCAATAGGAGTCTAAGAGGGTCCAATGAAAAAGAAGAGACATAATGATACTAAAAAACATGAATGGAAGAAGTAAAATAGGTGGACTAGGTTCATAGAAAAGGAGAAATCGAATTTGTTAGCTGCATTTTTTGTGGACTAGGATTAAGAATGTCACGTTATATCACATAATCAAAATTATAATCTCACCTGTGAATTCTTTTTTTTGAACATAGGGACTTAATGAAACTTTTAATCTCAGCAATCAATATTTTTTTGAACATAGTGGCCAAAGTCCATCAACCTTCAATTTTAATTTAAGGCTTTAAAAGTGTCTACCACTCTCACATCAAAATTCTCAATTTCATATATATAAAAGTATATGCATAAATATGTATATACATATTATCGCTAATAATATTTAGATTACAATTAATTTTTGTTTAGTCTAATGATTTATTTTCTTTTCTTTTTTTAGTTTCTATTAGTATATACACTAAAGAAATATTTATACATTTATAATATTTGTTAGGATTATAATTTAAAATTTGTTAAATATTTTAGTTTATGTGTTATATATTTTTTGTCTCTATAAAATTTTAAAGTTTTGAATTTAATCCTTATAAATATATTCTTTGACTTTTAGTTTTCACAATAATTTCCAACATAAGCTTTGGTCCCTACTATTCAATATTAACAAAAAATTAATTAATCCGTACTGTTAAGTTAACTTGTGTATACTCTTTTCATTTTTGAATGATCTTTTGTAAATATGTTTAACATATTATAAAAATTTAAAAAAAAATAATTTTAAATATTTTAAATAAAAAATCGATTAAATATAAATTTTGAGGTGTCTAAAGCTCAAGAAACCAAAATAAAAAAATAAATTGAGTTTAGTTTTTTCTTTTAAAAAACTTCTATCATAACCAATAAGATATATTTGCTAAGTTTAATAGCATTTCATATATTATCAGGACTAAAAGTTGAAGAAAAAAATTATAAGGACTAAAACTTAATTTTTGAAATTGTATAAAACAAAAAACATATCTAACTCAGTTTATTACATGGCTGATTTAACATTAAGAAACTTTAAATATTTTATTAGATAGTTAAATATGCAGAGACTACGACTATGGAACTACAAATACTGTCTAAAATTAACACACAATTGTGAGATTTTGTGTCCAAATTCTAAATAAAGTGTTCAACCTAACAATATCGACATTTATTAGTTGACCTACATCTTACGGAGAATTTATTAATTTAGTTATTAACATTAAATTTGGTTAACAAAAAAGAAAATTAAATTTGTTGATAAATTATATACTTCATTCCTAACCGATCAATCATAAATTAAAGTAACTAACTACACATATTAAAAATAATAAATTTTGTATAGTTTCTTTTAATGTAAAAAAAAGATGATAGTCGCATTTTCCAAATTATCTTTTTTTTTTTCATTTATTTTGTATGGGAACATATTTTAATGAAGTTAGTATTAAATAAAGTTTTGTTTCTAAATAACAATTATTTAGTAACAAACAGTTATTTTTTTTTGGGAACATATTTTCTATAGTGAATTTTTTCCTTATATTAGGGACTAACATTTTTGTTGTTATACTTTATTAGTTTATTCGCCTCTAATTATAAGCGCCATTTAAGAATTTTTTATGTCTCTAAATATAAATTCTTATACAAATTATTAGATGTATTTTTTTTTCTTCTAAGCTTGTTCATATTGAATATATTAATTTATATTGGATTATGAAAAGTTAATATTAAATACGTTTATACACAAGAAAAATTTACTAATATTTACACACGAAATATACATATCTATTATATCATCTCCTTTTTAATATATGTAAAATACTCGATGAGTGTTTATAAAAAAGAAAGGACGTAATAATAATTATTATTATTATGAAGTAATATTACTTTTTAAAAAACTATCCTAATTATTGAGAGATATCAATAATCACTCTTTCACTAATTAATTGTTTATTATTAATATGGATTGTAACTCATCATCTCACCTCTTTCTTTAACGAAGTAATTAGATTTTTTTTTATAAAATATAATATCTTTTTTATTTTAAAATAATTATCGCATTTAACCAATGTAATTAAAACCGAATCAGATTGACCATTTCAATCGGTTACATCGAGAACCGAACATGTATTCATCCAATTCATATTTAAAAACACTTTAACATAAAATTCGGTGAAAATTCAGAAAATCCGAATTAAACTATGTAACACCTAAAATTTAACTATGAATTTTTTTTAAAAAATAATTGTATACAATGTAGGTGAAATTGAATTTTTCAATAAAAAAAAAAAATGTAAGTGCTTGCAAATAAATAAAAATTCTTTTGTAAATTTTTGAAATAACTTAGAATATTAAAATATTTACAAACTTTAAAACAGTTTCCAAATAAGAAATAATTAAACTATAGCTCTAATCTAGACTAAAGACGTGATTCGACTCCGACTCATGACATTGAAGGACTGATGAACAATCCAAATAATCCTCAGACTTTCAACGTTTACCTGTTATTAGGAAACATCAACTCAAAATAGTGAGCATAAAACTCAGGAACATAGATTTAATGAAAACAATTGTAAATGTTTCTCAGCAATGCCGATGTGCTAAGCGTAGAAAATTTTCTCGACAAACTATACTTCAATTTAATAAAATATTATTTCTTCATAAGCTATACTAAAATACTTCTTCTAGCTCTAGCCCCAAATCTTTCAAACACTTTAAGCCACTAAACATTAGTAATCTAATGACTTAAACTCAATATAACAAGTAAGTCATAAAGACTACATTGATTTCATCAAATGCCCTTTATTTGAATAAACATCTTTTGATAAGATTAAACATAATTAAGTTCGTAAGTGGTGTCCCACTTACCACTCGCTCCTGTCGTATGTAGACGGAGAATTCATCTAACTAGAATGAACCCTATATATATACATTATATATCTAATCATAACATACGAGTAATCATTTACTCCATTGACACAATTGAATGTGCCCTTAACATAGAAATCATATGAGTGTATATATATTTAAGCATACACACATATCATGTATTAGCATCAAACTTTAGAAAAAAAAAGTATTATATTTAAGCTTTCAAACGCAATTGGTTTCACTCGAAACTAATTTATATAAAGTTATGGTATTCTAAAATCAACAACATTATATAATAATCTTACGACAGAGCAGCTACAATACTACTGAGTCATTTCTATGTTTAGTAAAATTATAAATTTTAATAAGATAAAACTATTTTATGTCTTCTTTCATACCCAACTAGTTTCACTCAAAAATGAGTTTCTTAACTCAAAATATAGATATTTTAAGATGACTAATGTAGAAAAACTTATAAAACAAAAAGTCTACTTCATAAAATCATGAAAATTTGTAAATTGAATATAAACTTATAAAATTTACAGTAAGAAAGTAATAGGAATAATCTTTCAAGTCAAATTGATTTCACTCAAAACTTATCCTATTGTTTCTATTATACTCATTTTAACTCAGCTACGTCATAATCTTTTTATGCAGAAAACATTATAACTTTGGCAATTTAATTAAAATATCAAACGACTTCCGATTTAAATAAACGATAAAATTTTGAAAAACTTAAAATATCTAGTTTATAAATATATATAATTTTTATTTTGTATAATAGGTATTCAATTAATACAATTTAATAAAATAGGGTATACAGATACAAAAACGGAACACCATATTGTTTTCCAACTCTGAGCTCAATTTTTTTTTATCAATTCTCAATGAAAATTAGTGAAACCAATACCTATTTCGAAGGTAATTAAGTCTAAGTACTAATGGGACATAAATAAGCTCAAAACACTACCTATGGAGAAAATATGAAAATACCGAAGGTATACCTATCCGGTTCAGAGACAACATTATACTATTTTTATTTCAAACTTTATATTTTCAAGTTCATATGCTCAACTATGTAAAATAAATTCAAAGTTTATCATAAAACCAATTAATTATCAATACTAAACAATTACCATCTCATCACCAACCAAACCACAACACTCAACACCTAACATGTATTATTAATAGTCAATGTTACTAAATTAAATAGGATTTTCTCAATACTCAAACATGCTTATCATGAACAACATGCAATCAATATCTCTAAACACATCTAAGAGAGGTTTTAAGAGAGTTTTCTATGTTACCTTTAGAAGAGATTTGAGACCCCCAAATTTTTTATTCTAATTCCTTCTTTTACAAGTGGAATCCTAATTTCTCTTCAAGTTTTCATCTTCCTTCTCAACATGCAAGAACGCTAAACTTCTACTCATAAGTTGAAATCCTAATTTTCTTTTTCTTCTTTCTCATAATTTCTCCTTTCACTCTCCCTCTTGGTCCCCTTTTACTTTAATATGGAGGAAACAACTCAGAAGACAAGTACACCACTTTTTACTATGATATGAAATGAGAGTTTGAGAAGGACATACAATGAACTTAGTGTTTTCTCTATTTATTTTTTTTTTTTACTTTTCTTCTTTCCTCGTTTCTCTTCTTCCCCCCACATTCTGTTTCTATTTTCTTTTAATTAATTTATTGAAAGATTGATAGACACAACTCTCCTAAGAGGCTATTAAGCCTTAATAATATTTTAGTATCACTCAAATTTCTACTAAATTAATTATACTTTATTATAAATCACACAGGGTATAAAATTAATAATTTTTATTATTATAATTATTTTATTAATTATAAAAGTGATCCTAAATAACATAAAAAATACTAAAGTTTGTTAAACATTTATCATTTAAATTTTTAATAAATATATTATCACTAAATTATGTTGCATACAATTTTACAAGAAATTAGTGTATTTATTTAATTTTAATAATAACAATAATAATAAGGATATATTAATAATAGTTTAGATTGAGGTGTTACAAACTAGGAAAAATCGACAAACCCGAAGACTTAGAAATTGTTTAGGCAGAAGATTTTTTTTTTAAACAAGTAACGAGCCACATGAATAGAGGCACATAACACGCACATGCAGATACTCACCTGAACTTGTCTTGATTTCAAATGCGAGTGGGAATTTTCCTCGAAATTAAAATTTGGGGCGGGGATAGGTTTGGGATGGTGATATCCACCATGCACCCGCACCCGAACCCGTTCGGCAAGTAATATTATTGTAATTTTTAAATTTTATATACATATACATATTGAATATACTTTATATTTTTTTAAATATTAAAAATTATAATTTTATTTCTATAAAAATTTTGTAAATTTTATTATTGTCTAATAATAATTATTTTATTATATTAACTATAATAGATATAATTTTTAAATTTATAATTTTATATATATATATATATATGAACGAATGAGTGAGATATAATAATACACTTTCTAACCTACACTTTTTAATATATATTTTTTTATTGATTGAAATTTAAATAGATCTTTCAAATTAGATCTAATAATTTGATAAGACTTAAATGAATTTTAATCCATTAAAAAAGTGTATATGTGTCAAAAGAGTGGGTTGTTATTATTATTTGTTAGGAAAATAATCCCAACTTACAATTGCAAACATTGACAGTGACTCAATTTGCGATTTGCCTACCTTCCACAATGAATGGAAAGCTTTGGTAATTGGATTGGCATGTGTCTAACTAATAGTTATATGATTTTTTTTTACTAAATAATTGTTATGCGATTATTAAATAAAGTTTTACTTCTTAAAAAACTTGCAATGACAAATAAGGCCAGGGATAAAATATGATAATCTTTTTTGACGTTAAGGATGAAATATGATCATAAACTCAAAATAGATTATAATTATCATCATTAAAAATTATAAAAAATGTGAAACAAATAAATCAAATATAATATATCTCTTTTTTTTTCTCACTTATCTTATCTAATTTTAATAATATTCCTGGCTAATTTTAATTACAATTTTTTTCTTTTTAACTACTAAAATACTAAAAAGAATTAGAAAAATTAGGTTATAATGTGTGAATTAGTCATTAACATTATGTTAATTTTTGTGTATTAATAGTTGCATATTATATTAAAAATAAAATTTTAAATACTTTATTAATACTGGTTCGACTAGGATCTAACTTCCATCAAACTAATTTCTATCTACACTGGTTTAATGGCGGGTCCAACTATTATAACTTTGCATTTGACCATTTCAAAAAGATTAAGAAAAAATGAATTAATTGTTCGGTTGGACGATTAATTATGGTGGCATTTACTATTAAAAAAATAATAATATAAAATAAGGAGATTTTACTAAATTATTCTTGTTGATAGTCGGTGTACTCTGTTTATCATAATTATGCAAAATAGAGAATAATATTTTACGATATTTCATGATTAATGCAAATAATATCAAGTAGATGTGGAATTGAAAAAAAAACCAATTAAAATTACAATGTAAATTAAAAATAACACTTTTTTTAAAACAATTTATTTTATAAACGTGACCGTTATTATAAAATGTAAAGGGTAATGTGATTGTAAATTTGAGAGAGATATTATAAAAATGCATTATCGAATATTAAAAATATATATTAATTAGTAAAAACAAAGGATTATAGGAATATATAACAACAATACACAATTTAAGAAAAAATTTGTTGTGAGTTTGACTTCATATATAAGGATTTAATTTATATACACGATCAATGTAAAAAAATTTACACTGTCAATCAATCACAACCGTTTAATCATTAATAATATTTAACTTTTACTAAAATTACCTTTAAAATCATCTCTATGAATGAGTGTGATTGACTAAAAAATTGTATAACTTTTACATTGACATACATAACAATGAAACTCTATTATAAAATGTTTGATGATCATAATTTTAAGATATATATTAATTGCTGAAATTATGATGATATTCATTTTTTTCTTTGAATAGTAAAATTATGATGATATTCTTTTCATATTTACTTTTTTTCTTTCTTTTCATATGTTTACTGAAAATACATCTATTCCCTTATAAATATATGTAAAAATATTCTTCTAATATAAAAAAAAAATATATGTAAAAATAATATACCAAAATAAAATATATGTAAAAATATTTAATGTCATTTATATTTTAAACAAAATTTCAATATTATAAATCTCATTGGCACTTGTCGACTGTTTTATTTATTTATTTTTCTTAATTAGTTGGCATCCAATGATACTTTTCCAAAAAGACTTCAATAGATGTAAACTACCAAATACCAATCATAGGTTGGGGTAATCCAAGTCAGCAACAGCAAACGGACAAAAAAGCAGAAAGAAAGCAAAGGTGGAAAGAACATTATTCTCGTTGTTTTTGTTAATGGAAAAAAAAAATTAAGGACCATATAAAAGAAAAAAAACTTAAGAGTACATTTCAATTACTGGCGTTTGTATCAATTTTGAAACAAAAAAATTATGTGATTTCAAAATTAAAATTATTGTAGTTCGATTTTATTTGGAAGACAAATTCAACAGAAACTCAATCTGATTCGATCTAAATTAATGCAGTTTAAATTGATTAATTTTTTTATTGATTTAAATTATGATTTGTAATATATTATTTTAATAATAATATTATAAAATTATATAAATATAACAAGTTTGAAGTAAAATATTATATATAATATACTAAAAATTAATATTACAGAATAATATAAATCGATTATATTTGAATTATATAAAATAGTAATAAAAACATATCAACTTAATCAAATCAGTATTATTAAAAATTAATTGAAAGAAAACAAATATTAGTTTAATGCAATATCTGATACTAATAAAAAAATATTAAAATTTATAAATTCAGTTTGGTTTGGTTTTTATAAATAAATCAAAAATCATATCCAATTTGAACGATTTTTACAAAAAAAAATCCAAACTCACCAAATAATATTCGATTTTGTATGGTTTTCGATTATTTTGGATCAGTTTGCGAGTTTTTTTTGGACTGGTTGGATGTGAATACCCAAACTGCAATGGCCGAAAGAAAAAATAAAATAAAAATAAATTATGGTTGAATATGTTTTTAATCCCTATAAATTTTCAACCTTTCAATTTTAATCATTGTAAAATAAAAATACAACTTTTAGTTTCTGCAAAATTATCATGCATGCAGTTTTAGTCATTGTTGTTAAGGCAACATATATCTTTTAATGAATTCTTTCATGCATGTTTATGACATTAAAAAGTTCATGCACAAAAAATGAACAAAAAAGATCAATTTATAGGTCTATATATTCATTCTTTTTATCTTGATATTTTAACTTTTAAAAAAATTTATATGTAATTCATCTAAAGTTAAAAAATTCTATATTTTTATAGAAAATATTTTTATAATGTTTTAAACATGATTGTAAAAAAATATTTAAATTATTTAAAGTTAAAGGACAATTAAACATGTTTCGTTTTAGCAACTACTAAATGTATTATCAATATAATTTTGTAGAGACTAAAAAATATATTTTTATTTTATAAAAAATAAAAATATATTTAACCCAACAAATAAAAAAAAATTAAGAAAAAAAATACCACTTGGCAACAAGACAAGGGAGACAAAATCTGGAACTACGTCAAAAATATCCTCAATCTCATTTAATCTTAAAATTTGAGTTTTTGAATTACAATAAATTTATATTTCTTTACATTTGAAAAAAATAAAAACAATTTTACAACTTCAAAATACCAAAATTCAGCCTACATGCATGGTAAAATCCAGAATACCAAAATAAAATTAATATATAATATATAAATTTTAAATAAACCAGTATGCAAATGCAAAGCAATAAAACTATACCACAACAATAAGTAAATGTGTGTATAACCAAACTTATGATAAACATTATCAATATCAATATAAATTAAATTTGTGAATAAACAAAGTACTTTTCTTTCAATCACATTTTATCTTACATTGCCATCATTTCAAGTTGAGATACTCTCTCTCTCTAGTTCGAAATCATAATTTTACGGTTAGGTAACATAATTATAATAATATTTACTATTTCTTTTTTTTAAGATAAAAAACAAAAAACACTTTCCCTGTGCTTTTGGGTCTGACAAATGTTAATATTCAAAATTTGTCAGCCTTAACTCCTACTGTCATGATAAGGACAAGTTGGATTTAAGTAGGAAAAAGTAATGTTGAAAAAACAAAACTTTTTCGGTTTTTTTTTTCATGTGTCGTTCTTTTAAAATAGATTGTTTTTTTTTTCTTTCTAATTTGTTGTTTTTAAATTTTAAAATAATATCAAATGTTGTTTTATCAAAATTATTTTTATTATATATCACAAAAAGATAAATAAATGAGTTAAGATAATAAATAATTAAGTGAAATATAAAAATGATAGATTTATGTATGAAAATAACAAAATTTAATATAATTTCATTGATATGTGTAAATATCGTTGAAATTAAGATAATTAAAATGGAACAAAATTGATAATATTTTAAGATTTGTTAAGAACAGTGAAAATCTATCGATTTGACTAAATTGTGTTTGATACGCATTGATGCACACGACAAATATAATAGCACAAGAGAAATCTTTGAATTATTGAATAAAAATTTGAGTTTTTGTGTTGTTCTCCATCCTCTTTTTTGTCCAATACTAAACAAACACTTAACAAATGTGACTTTTGTGTTTGTCTTGTCCCTTGCCACTTTCAAACATGTGTTAGAACATTAACCCCAATCAAATGAATAAAGACACAAAAATCTAAAAAGAACATACAATCTTAAGAACATCAACACTATCTTTAACAATTATCAACACTATTTGGGTTATTTAGTATTACATAAATTCTATTAGATCCAATAATAAATTTATCTCAATTAGAGATTGACTAGGAACATGATTTATGCCGTTACCTCCTTGAGTGGAAATTTGACAAAGAAACATATGTTTTCATCAATTAAGAAGTTTTTAATTCTTAAATATTTTTCTATCTCTTATCATCTTTGCAAAGTGCCTTTAATTATACAGTTATTTCTTTTGTTTGGCTTAAAGTTGACACAAATGGTGTGGCTAATAATGACCCCAATCATGTGGGAGGTGGCGGTATTTTTAGGGATCAAAGTGGTGTTGTGGCGGATTGTTTTGCTTTTTATCTTAGTATTTCTTATGTTTTTCGTGCAAAGTTAGAGACGGTCAAATATACTATTAACTTTGCTCGTCAAAATAGTTGTAATAAGCATTTGTTGAAATATGATTACTCTTTAATCATCTTATCTCTTTCATCTCCTAATTATTATTTTTGTTTCTTGAAAATTACGTAAAAAGTGGTATAATTGTTTTCAAGTTGTTTCCTCCATGCAATGCAAGGTTTGTTATATCTATTGTAAAAGTAATATATATGCGGATAAATTAGCTTATTTGGGTGGTTCTTTAAGATGCTTCATTCTTTAGATTTGGTTTGTTGTAGTTTGCACTATACTCTTTTATTCTTTCATTATATTTTATATTTTGGATTTTCTTAGTGAGGTTTTAAACGAAATTTATCTATTGTTTTTTTCTTTTGTATCCGTGAGTTTTGGTATAATCCCAAGTATTTTCTTTTTATATTTTTAATAATATGTTTTTAGATGTTGAAAAAAAAGTATATTATTTTTTTATTTTTAGTAATGTGACCACATATTATAAAACCCTAATATAATGGATTTTACCTCATAATAAATTAAGATTTAATTCTTCAACCTTTTTCTCTAAATTATGTTATGAATTCTGTCTTCCACGAAAATGTGTCCAAGACTCCAAGTTGTTGTTCCTAATTTTGAGAGCATCTCTAACTGGCAGTATACGAATCTACTTGATGACCTTACTTTAAAGTTTAAATATCTTATAAAGGTCCACTTGTAAATATAAGGATCAATCTCATTCCCCACTGAAAATCTAAACTCAAAATTTTAGAGTTTTCTTGATGCAAATTTATTTATATAAAATGTTTTATATTATCATCACCTCATAAATATTTATAAAGACAATTTTAAAAATAATTATAATAAAAATCACACATATATCAATAACATTAAAATTTATGTTTTATTTGACAACTTTATTTATTAATAATTTAAATAACAAAAACAGAAAACTTTGGTTACTTCTTCCAAAATGATTTTTAATCCAAAATATTAACCTTTCAATTATTATTTTTACTATATTTAATTTCATATGAAATATTAATTAATTAACTTGTAACAAAATGATTAGTCTTATCTTCATCTCACAACTCCAAATTTGATTAACCTACAGTAAGTAATTTACTTTTTTAACCTTATATAGTAAATCGAGATCTTTCAAAATTTCCCTCACAATAAATATAACTCCTCGAGAAGTTTAAAGAGGCAAATCTGAAATGAAAGAAACTACTATGCTTTCAATATCATCACATTACTATTTCTTAATAAACACCTTAATATTACTTTACCCAAATGGTGACAAAAATGCAATCAAAATGTATTGTGGCATGATTGACAAGTACCGATTCAGCACCTCACACACACTTCTCATCTTTATACAAATCTCAAATCGCTCTCTCACCACAAAACACAATCGATTAGGTTCTCTTTCTGATCGTGACATCTAAATTGAGGTATTTCACAATTTTATTTTATTTAATAAATGTCTTCTTAATTTTGTTTCTAGTACCATGTACTATTGTTTTGTAACCACAAATTTATTTTATTTTATTTGTTTGGATCAAAATGTTGATCTCAACTTAATGTATCGATTCCATTATTTGGATTTTGTTCAAATCATTACGAGGAGAAATCAAATTTACACTTTAAAATAGTTTTAACTCACGAGATAAGAGATATAATATAATGTTTCAAAACATATCGTTGATAATTTTTAATAAATTATTTATTTTTCTTTTCATTTATAAGTAATTAATAAGAAATTTTAAGGAATGATTGGTGGAATTTAGGGTGGTATTAGTGAAATTGTGATGAAAAATGAATTTGTGATAAACATAAAGTAGTAGCATATTCAAAAGGGAATTAAAAAGGGAACTCACAGCTCAATTCCTTGGTATAGTAGAAACATATTAGGTTTGCAAATAAAAAGAATATTTACAGATATATTTCCTAGTAAGAATTTTTTATTCTATTTATTATGAAAATAATTATAAATTAAATATTATACTTAGTATAAATATATAATCATTTTATAGTTTAACAGCTGTAATATACATTGAATCTACTTGTCCGCAAGTTGAATTAAAAACCATGACTAAATACCTTGTACTAAAGAGTATAAAAAAAAAAAAAAA
>JBBPBQ010000002.1:54913027-54957070 GCA_037974755.1 Cicer yamashitae | reverse complement strand
AAAAAAAAAGAGTATATAATATAACAATATTAATCACAAAATGAAAACTTTGAAAGTAACTTTTATCATCTCATAATTTTTTTTTTTTTAATTCTCAATTATTTGTTATAAAAATCAACTCAAAATGTAAGATTCTTCATCCATATGGTGCCTAAAACTTTTAACTTTTTCCCATTTTCTAAGAGTTTTCTCTTTCTTTCACTATACAGTGTCACAAAATATTCACCTTCAACTTGCATAGCATTTTTATTTTTAACCAATTATGTGTCTATCAAAATAAGTGGTATGCTTCTTAGCTTTTGTTGTCCTACCAAAGTTGAACACCACAAAATATTTCATCAAAACTATATAAAATGACAAAAATCAATTATGTAGGACTCTCTCACGTGACATCTAATCTTACAGACCAAAGTTATTATTATAATTGACTATAACAATAAATATTTATATTATATGTTTTCCCTTTATATAATGTAGTGTTTTTCTTTTATTTTGGTCCATACTCAACTTTTCTTCAAATTTCCTCTGCTTCACTCTCTATGTTTTTTCCTTCTCTTTGTTTTTCCAAATTTCAGTACTTGATTTCCAAGCTCTAAATTCCATAATTTATTACTACTTGGTACATATATTCATGTATGTATACTATACTATGTATTAATACAATCTTAGGAATCTAATTTCAATTATTTTGTGACACTTTCTGCAGAACCAAAAGCAGATTTTGAGATTTAAGCTGAGAAGCAAGCATGGCTTTGGAGAACTTCTACAACATTTTATCTGATGCAACAAGTAAGTTCTTATCGATATTTACAAATTCATTCACCTAACTCTCTCATTATTACATTAACATAGAGAACTATTTGAAATTTTAAAAATGGAAAGAGTAAATTAACCAATTTTATTGGTAAGTTCGTAAATATATAGCACTGGTATTTTGATCGAAGATGTGTCTCGGTGTCCAATACACATTAATTAAATTTGATTAATTCATTTTTTAAATTACATTGATGTTGACATGTCTATATCACTGTTATATCCAGTGTGAGTATTCGTGTTTCATAGCTTCATAATTGTGTTAAACCAGAATGCATTGTGTCTTAACATGTTACAGTAGCTTTTGAAATACTTCAATTCTTTTGATATCAAAGTGAATTCGTTAAAATCAAAGTAATCACATCACCATAATTTTTAAAAAAATATGACTTATAATTTTAACAAAATTATGATTGTTGGTCATGATTTTAGAAAACCTCAGGAATACCGAACATATACTAGTAATAAGAGATTTTAAGATTTGATAAAACAAATGTTGTAACTTGCAATGGTATTCAGAATTAGACACAAGTGAATCATATGGCAACATTCAGTGTATGGAATTTCATTTAACATGTTTTGTTAAGCAGAGTTATAATTTACAGTGTAGTTGTCACTTCATTATTTCCTAAAGAGATTTTTCCAGCAATTATATGCAAAATCATATATAGAATATTAAATTCAGTGAATAAAATATTTTGCACATTTAATGAACATTAAATATAATAATCTACACTAAAAGTCAAAGTAAACGAATCTCTTCTTTTCTGAAAAAAATATTAAAAGCTTCATAAGTGAGATTTTAGGTACATAAATCACTTTTTTGAAATGGTGGCATAATATAATTGAAAATGTTTGTTGCATGTTAATATTTATATACGATTTTTTTAGTTTTATATTATTTTTTTCTCTTCTCAGTTCTCAGTACTAATATCACATACATTCGAATTGTATTTTACACTGTGTCTAACTTTTATGTGTTTAAATAATATTTTTATAATATAAATAAGTCTTTATACATCAAAAATATTATATTTTTTTTAAAATAAAATATAAACAAAATAATAATTGAAAATTCGAGAATTTAATTAAAAATAATATCAAATACATATTTCATAATTATCTTTTGTTAATATTTATTTTAAAAATAGTATATATCTTTGAAAATCAAGCGGCGAGTAAGTGGTTTCCAAGTTGGTTCCACACACACAGTGATGGAAATGTATTCGGTCACAGCTGTCACTAACGATGTTAGATTCATTCATCTACACTTTTAATCATATCAATAACCTTTCCATTTCTGGCCTTTTTATTTTTTATTTTTTTTATTTATTGGAAAATCAAAATTGCATTCCTCCTCTTTATTTATATTTTTAAATGAGTGGAGGTGTAAATGTTTGAATATAAGTTTAAATGTGTATTTGAGTTTGTAGTGATTAAAATTGATTTTAAATAAATTTATTTTATAAAATTGGTTTTAATTAAAAATAAATTGGATGTAGATGTAAATTATATCTAATTATATTAAAAGTAAAATTGAACTGAATTTTGTATTTATTGAACTGAATTTTGAATTTTAATTTAAAAATTATGTTTTACTCAAAAGTTATGAATCGTAATTTTAAATTAAAATTGATTTAGAACTAAAATTAATTTAAAGTTAAAATCAATTTTATTTTGTTAATTCTTAAACATGTTAAAATTAATTTTTATTTTTTATTTTTTATTTTTTATTTTTTATTTTTTCAAAAATTAAATCAAATATAAAAGTAAAATTAATTTTGTTTTTAATTTGAAATTAAAATTTATAACTTTAATTTCAAAATTTATTTGTAGTCAATTTTATTTCTTTGAATAAATTAATTTTATAGGAAATAGTATGATGACAAAATTGTTGGAAGAACAGAAATTTGTTGAGAAATGTACATTTATCGAATTAGCGGCAATACCAATCATATCTTATCGAATATTTTTTCTGTTAACAACATTAGTTTATGTCAAAGTCAATCAATTATTGACGAAGGGACAAAGACTAAGAATAGTTTAAAGTTTAAACCGAGACAGTAATAAAATTATTATTTTTATATTTGTCAGTATCATTGATTTCAATTTTACAGAAAGAAACAATTTGGAATGATATTGAAAGTGATAATGATTAATGAGGTACAACTAATCGTTTAAAAACAAAAGAGGTACAATTAAATTTGCACACAGATTCCTAATTTTCTACGTCTAAATTATAATTTTTAAATTATTTTATTGAATAAAAAATCATTTTATTTATAGCATCAACGAAATAATTTATTTACTGAATACAGTAATACAAGATGTAGAAAGAAAATGTACGGTTTTGAATTTCAGATAAGGATGATTATAGATTAACAATTTAATAAGTAAATCATATAAACTATAGTAGACAAATAAAATAAGAAATGTTCACAATTTAGGTGTTTAAAGTTTTGTTTTTTCTTTTTGGAAATTGGTACCTTCATGAATAATGCCATATAAAGAGTCCAATTATTAGTTTTTATGCTTCACTTAGCTCAAAATTCTGTGAGAGTTCTATACTTATAGGCAATGTCATCTTTGAATAGACAACTTAATTATGAGAGTACATCAAATTCATAATTTATTTTCATTCAAATGAATGATGTATATTTTAAAAGATTAAATGTATTTAACTATATTTTTTAATAATTATAAAATTATTTTTTTTTTTATAATCAAAGTCAGAGTATAGTATAAAAAATAAATTCAAACTATTTTTATCAATTATTATGAAAAATTATGAAAATAAACGGAAAACAACTTATGATCATATTAAAAATAGTTTCCATAATTTTTCTTAAATAGTCTCATATGTACTTATGTCAATAGCTAAGCTCAATTTATACGAACTCCGTATAACATGAGTTTTATAGGCTCAATATTAATTACTTTTGCTTGAATTATATACTATGAAAGTATGAATCTCTATGATTTTGATTTGGCTTTGACAGAAGAACTAAGAAGCATGTCTTGGACAACATGGCAGCCATTATTCTCACCATGCTTATTGGAACACATAATTTTACCTCTAGAATTTGGCTTCCTTGCAATATTCTTAGTCCAACTTCTAAGAAAATGCATGAACCAGATCACCATGCAAAACAAAGTCTCAGAAGTTCATCCAAATGCAACAAAATTTGGCCTTGCTTACAAAATCAGCTTAACTTGCACCTCTATATTGTTGGCTATTCATGCCTTAATGCTATCATTGATGTTCAATCATGAGCCTCAATGTAACTCTAAACTTGAATCATATACATCAGAGATAATTCAAGTGTTATCATGGACAATTAGTCTTATAGCAATATTCAAGATGTCAAAATCAAATTCTCATTTTCCTTGGATTCTAAGATCTTGGTGGATTTTCACATTCCTTTTGAGCATTATAAGCACACCAATTCATGTTCATTTTAGTGTCAGAAACAAGGGTATGATTGGTATAAAAGAATATGCAGATTTCATTGGTTTGATTGCTTCAACATGTCTTTTTGTTATTTCAACAAGAGGGAAAACAGGAATTGTTATCATCATTGACACAAATGGAACTATATCAGAACCACTTTTGGGAGAGAAAAATGAGAAAAAACAACATTGTGAGTTTTCAAAAGAATCACCATATGGAAAAGCTACCCTTTTTCAACTCATTAACTTCTCATGGCTCAATCCGTTGTTTGCAGTAGGGTATAGAAAACCTATTCAATTAGATGATATACCTGATCTTGACATAAAGGACTCTGCTGAATATCTAAACTGTTCATTTGATGAGAGTCTTAGACAAGTTAAGGAGAAAGATGGAACTTCAAATCCATCTATCTACAAAGCAATCTATTTATTTGCTAGGAAGAAAGCAGCAATCAATGGGCTTTTCGCGATCATATGCGCTTCGGCTTCTTATGTTGGTCCTTATTTGATCACTGACTTTGTGAACTTCCTTGTGGAGAAAGATATCCGCGGAGTAAAGAGCGGATACCTTTTGTCATTAGGCTTCTTATGTGCCAAAATGGTCGAAACCATAACTCAAAGGCAATGGATTTTCGGTGCTCGGCAATTAGGCCTCCGCCTTAGAGCAGCATTGATATCACATATTTATAAGAAGGGCTTACATTTGTCTAGCAGATCGCGTCAGAGTCATTCGGGCGGTGAGATTATGAACTATATGAGCGTCGATGTGCAGCGAATTACGGATTTTGTTTGGTATGTAAATGTAATATGGATGCTGCCAATACAAATTTCATTAGCTGTTATCATTTTGCATACAAATCTTGGATTAGGTTCATTGGCTGCATTAGCTGCTACACTAGCAGTTATGACACTGAACATACCTTTAACAAAGATACAGAAAAGGTACCAAACAAAGATCATGGATGCAAAAGACAACAGAATGAAAGCAACTTCAGAAGTTCTAAGAAACATGAGGACTTTGAAACTTCAAGCATGGGATAGTACATTTTTCCAAAGGATAGAAGCATTGAGAAGTGTAGAATATAGTTGGTTAATGAAGTCATTAAGACAAGCAGCATTTTCTGCTTTTATCTTTTGGGGTTCACCTACATTCATTTCAGTCATAACTTTTTGGGCATGTATGTTCATGGGAATTGAACTAACAGCCGGAAGGGTCTTATCAGCGTTCGCGACGTTCCGAATGTTGCAGGATCCTATTTTTAGTCTACCTGATTTACTCAATGTCATTGCTCAAGGAAAAGTTTCGGTCGATAGGATCGCTTCTTTTCTTAAGAAGGAAGAAATCCAACATGATGTCATTGAATACGTTCCAAAGGAAAAAACTGAATTCGACGTTGTTATTGAGAAAGGAAGATTCAGCTGGGATCCTGAGGAAACAACAAGTCCAACTCTTGATGAAATTGAGTTGAAAGTTAAGAGAGGAATGAAGGTGGCGATTTGCGGTTCGGTTGGTTCAGGGAAATCTAGTATGCTCTCAGGGATTTTGGGAGAGATATTTAAACAATCAGGGAGTGTAAAGATTAGTGGAACAAAGGCTTATGTTCCACAATCAGCATGGATACTTACTGGAAATATTAGAGACAATATAACTTTTGGAAAAGAGTTCAATGATGAAAAGTATGAGAAAACTGTTGAAGCATGTGCATTGAAAAAGGACTTTGAGCTATTCTCATGTGGTGACATGACAGAGATTGGAGAAAGAGGGATTAATATGAGTGGAGGACAGAAACAAAGGATTCAGATAGCTAGAGCTGTTTATCAAGATGCTGATATATACCTTTTTGATGATCCTTTCAGTGCTGTGGATGCTCATACTGGCACTCACCTCTTTAAGGTCAGATTATTATTTTATTTTTTTTACTTTACATTTATGTAAATATTTAATGATATGATTAGGACTTGTTTAAGAAAAAATATTGCTTCAATGTTTTTTGTTTTATATGTTTTCTGCAGGAATGTCTTATGGGGATTCTCAAAGAGAAAACTATACTTTTTGTTACACACCAAGTTGAGTTTCTTCCAGCAGCAGACCTCATTCTGGTAAGTGTTCTTGAAAGTTTGGTTTTATATTTATGTTGTTGAAGAGATTATAATCTGTTAAACTATTCATATTCTTCCATTTTTTATCATGTGTGTATAAGACTATGGGTCTGTTTGTTGCAACTTATTTTTTAAAAAATAATCACTATTAGAAGTTTTTTATCTGTTTGTCACTGATTTTTAAACAGATCATAATCTGAAACTGAACTGTTTCAAATAAGTTGTTTTGAGCAGCTTCTCTTAAAAATCAATTTCGATATATGTTTTTAAAATACAGGCCCTACATTTGAGTAGGATGAAACCAGTATAACTTTGACTTGATGTACCATAATAACTGATCCAAATAAATACCAGGTGATGCAAAATGGAAGGATAGCACAAGCTGGAACATTTGAAGAACTTCTAAAGCAAAACATAGGATTTGAAGTATTAGTTGGTGCACATAGCAAAGCACTAGAGTCAGTTCTTATGGTTGGAAATCCAAGTAGAACAAATGTAAATCCAATACCTGAAGGGGAATCAATTACCTACTCAAACTCAAGTTCTGAACTTATGCACACACAGCTTGACACAGTGCAAGATAACCATCCTTCAGATAGCAAAGGAAATGATGGAAAATTGGTTCAAGAAGAAGAAAGAGAAACAGGAAGCATATCAAAAGAAGTTTACTGGTCTTATTTGACAACTGTTAAAGGAGGAATTCTTGTTCCAATCATAATATTGGCACAATCTTCATTCCAAATACTTCAGATTGCAAGTAACTATTGGATGGCTTGGGTTTGTCCTACAAAAGCTGATGCTAAGCCTATATTTGATATGAATTTCATACTACTTATTTATATGCTACTGTCTGTTGCTGGTTCACTTTGTGTTCTGCTGAGAGCCATGTTGGTCTTAAATGTTGGACTTTGGACAGCACAGACTTTTTTCACAAGAATGTTGCATAATGTGCAAAGAGCCCCCATGTCATTTTTTGATTCAACCCCAACTGGAAGAATCTTGAACAGGGTAAGCATATATATATATATATTATATTATATTATATATCAATGATGTTCATGCTTTTTATTCTTATTACTATTAAAATTTCAGATGACATGCATAAACAGAAGTACTAAAACCTATAATTCAATTATAAAATCCCCCTAGTATATGAATCTCCTTTAAAGTACTATACCTAGAAAAGATAAAAAGAAATTGTAAGTTTTTTCCTTCTGTTTTCATTATTTTTAAAAAAATAAAAATTGGGAAAGAGGAAAATTATTATTCATGATGGGATTTGACTCCGTCAGTTGAGGTTAAAAGATCTAACTCTTACCGCTAAGTTGCACCTCATAGACACTTGTTTTCATTACAAGCACAGATATTGATACAAACATTGGACACGACACTGACACGTCAACACCGGTAATAATTTGAGAAAATGAATTAATTGAATGTAATCGATGTATCGGTGTCGGACACCGGAACATGTCTTCTATCAGAAGTGTCAGTGGTATAGAGCAAATGGATGTAAAAAACAATTCCTAGGTTATCTGGATGCTTGCTGTTTAATACTTCCAAGTAATTTGATGTCTCTCTTGACCTGCTTGAAGTGTTTTCTTTAGAATGCATCTAAGAGTTGAAAGTTTTGATTTCAGGCCTCCACAGATCAAAGTGTGCTAGACATGGAAATGGCAAACAAAATAGGATGGTGTGCTTTCTCAGTAATACAGATTCTAGGCACTATTGCAGTGATGTGTCAGGCGGCATGGCAAGTATTTCTCATCTTCATTCCAGTAACTGGAGTCTGCATATGGTATCAAGTATGTGTCCTTTTCCTTCTTATCTATCTATATATGACAGAAAACAAGTGTGACTCACTCATTACTAATTTCAAAATGTAATATAATATTTCTTTGTTGCAATGTGTATGTGAAACATTCTGTAAAAAAAAAGTTATGTGAACATATATTCAAATTTAAAATCCATTAACATTTAAAGCAGAAGATGTAAGAGCAGTACTCATCTTAAACAAGTAGACAAAAATTATCATACTCTATCAAACATTCTATGAAATCCTAACAGAAGTTTAACGATGTTTATTTCAGCGATATTATAATCCAACAGCAAGAGAACTGGCTCGCTTAGCACAGATACAAATTACTCCAATTCTCCACCATTTTTCAGAATCTTTAGCAGGAGCTGCATCAATACGAGCTTTTGATCAAGAAGGCCGTTTCATGCGCACAAATCTTGTCCTTTTGGATGGCTTCTCAAGGCCATGGTTTCATAATGTGTCTGCAATGGAATGGCTTTCTTACAGATTGAATTTGCTTTCAAATTTTGTTTTTGCCTTTTCACTGGTCTTGCTAGTGAGCCTCCCTGAAGGATTCATCAATCCAAGTAAGTACACAAGTCTTTATTGAGAAAATATGAATACCAAAACAATACAACTAGAACCATTTAAGATCATCCATCATCCATGTTTTAACCAAACATACAAAGTTATTGTCATCATATAATAATGTCCTCACAGGAATAGAAGATTAACATTTTTTTCTGTATGTTACAGGCATTGCAGGGTTGGCAGTAACATATGGAATCAATCTAAATGTCTTGCAAGCTTCAGTTATATGGAACATTTGCAATGCAGAAAACAAGATGATATCAGTTGAAAGAATTCTTCAATATACAAATATAGCAAGTGAATCACCTCTTGTGATTGAACGCAGCCGTCCGCCAAGAAACTGGCCAGAAACTGGAACAATATGTTTCCAAAATTTGCAGGTTTGTGATGGCAAGAATTTATTTAGAGGACACACAAACATGCATATAAGATACCATATACCTATATCACTAACAGTCAAATTTTTTCTCCAAATTTTCCTAACATATCTTCTACTATGAAACAAAATGTGTTACAGATACGTTACGCTGAACATCTCCCATCTGTGTTGAAAAACATCACTTGCACATTTCCTGGAAGAAAGAAAATCGGTGTTGTAGGACGAACTGGCAGTGGAAAATCAACCCTCATACAGGCAATTTTCAGGGTTGTTGAACCAAGAGAGGGATGCATTATGATTGATGACGTGGACATATGTGAGATAGGTCTACATGACTTAAGGGCAAGGCTCAGCATTATACCACAGGATCCAGCCTTGTTTGAAGGCACAGTTAGAGCAAACCTGGACCCTCTGGAGCAATACTCTGACATTGAAGTGTGGGAGGTAAACACTTTAATCAAACTGTTAGATCATGAACATTGAAAATGAAAGTTCATGTATCTTTATCACTATTAGCACACTTAAAAATATCTACTCATTCAAGCCGAAGTAGAGTAGCTAGATAAATATCCACTAACACATTGAGGAACAGGACAAGGAGAATAGCATGTGTAGCTCTGACATTTCATATTGAAGGTGTGTCTGGTGTCCGACACTGACACATGTAGTTGCATTCAATAACGTCCATTTTTTCAAATTATTACTGATGTCAGTGTTAGTGTCTTGTGTCTGTATCAGTGCTTCACAGAGAATAACACAAGACAAACAATTGATGCACAGCACAACTCTTTAAACTGTACATTTTTTTATTAAGAACAACAAAAGTAATACAATGTGAAATTTACTTAAATAGCGTAGTATATTTTCTAACACTAAGTTATTTACAGTTTGTTACACATTAAGTAGTAATGTTTTTTACCCTTATTCTCTCTGAAGATTAAAAAGATTATTATCATCAACTAAATGAGATTTTCATTTTCAGGCTCTAGATAAATGTCAGCTAGGTCACCTAGTGAGGGCCAAAGAAGAGAAGTTGGACTCCCCAGGTTGGATTCATTAACTATCAACTTGCATAGTTAGTGTATTATGCTTTTGGTAATAATAATTATTACTAACCTGAAATGGTTTTTCAGTGGTTGAAAATGGTGATAACTGGAGTGCTGGACAAAGGCAACTATTTTGCCTTGGAAGAGCCTTGTTGAAGAAAAGTAGCATATTAGTACTTGATGAAGCAACGGCCTCTGTGGATTCTGCAACTGATGGGGTGATACAGGATATCATCTGTCAAGAGTTCAAAGATCGAACAGTTGTGACAATAGCTCATCGAATCCACACAGTTATTGATAGCGACTTGGTTTTGGTTCTCAGTGATGGTAAGTGTATGACAGCACAATTAAAACTAACTTTGTAACTAATTGTGTTACAAAATAGGCTTTTGAATAGGTTTTCAGGCCAACAATTATACACAAACCGTGTAAATAAACATTACACCGACGAAAATATGAAAGATATTGATAAATATTCTACAGCAAATGTAGTAATATAATAATGACAGTAGAGTTTGACATATGATACTACCAAGACGTAGCTTAATATTTACCTTGTGTTACAGGGAGAATTGCAGAATATGATGAACCATCAAAGTTACTTGAAAGAGAAGATTCCTTCTTCTACAAACTTATAAAGGAGTACTCTAGCAGATCCCATAGTTTCAACAGCTTGGCAACTCAACATGTCCAAGACAGGGAATAATTGACATTCCAAGACTTTATGGATAATTACTGGAGTCACAGATAGTTTACTTAATTGATGGGACAAGAAGGCTCCAAACTGTTTCAGTCACAGCTTCAATAAAACCACCTTGGAATTCCATACATATAAAGAAAGAAGTACCTTCTTGGTCCCATCCATGTCAGGATAGCAGTGCAAAATGGGAAATCATCCAGCGGCTCTTTATTTGATAGATCATATTTGAGGAGACATGGGCTCCAATTTTTAGCCGGAAAGAGCAAATTGAGATGAGATTGTAAATAGGGATGTCTAGTTTCTTGTCTAGTAATAAACTGTTATAAGCAGTTCCTGTAATCTGTTAAGAAACTGTACTCTTAAGAGTATTTCATTTTCAGTTGGAGCTCTTATATGCCCGTTCAAAAAGTAAAACCAAAAAACACTCGTCTGATTTTTAGATGGGTCTTATTGTAAATTAGCTCTTGCCTCGTTTTTGCCTTCAAAACTCAGCTTAAAATAAAAGGAAGAGGAGGTTTTGGTTTTGCAAACTTCATTCGAATCTAAGCAAGCATGCACTTAAATGGTCATTTAAATGCAACACTAAAAAACTCGTAAATCTATATTTGCATTTTTTTTATGAATCAAGATATCTTTCGCTCCGCAACTGTATAAACTAATCATATGAGAAAACTGAGATCCAGTTAAGGTTTCCATGGGCTTGTACCTTTCCAAGACTACAAACCCATAAATAAGCTTATGAGATGTGGAAGTCTACAAGTGATCATTGGGAGCTAAGGACTCCCATTTTAAGCTCAAAATATTTGCAAGCAAATCCCTGCAGCAAAATGTTTGGCATTAAATATAAACACAGAACAATTTTGGTAATTGGGTGAAATAAGAGAAGGGTATATGAGTATGAATTGGGAACTTGCATGGGATCCAATATGCCATATACCATTTCGACATCCATTTCTAATATGATTTTTGTTTCCTAGAATGATCGCATTAACACTGAATAGCAATCAGATTAACAACTTACATCTGCTTCAATACAGGTCCCCATATGTCACTTCAAACATCGCACTCCAAAAATTTTAAGCCTCTACAAAAGCTCATCTCAAAAATTGATCCAAGAGAACCCTTTCTTTATGCGTACCTTGATTAGATTCTAGCATGCACACATAATATCAATTTCTCAATATTCATGTAGTACACAAACCTCTTAAACTCTCCAGGACAAAATTTATTTTATAAAGTTTGACTGAACATAATTTAGCTACTGTTGTTGGTTACTTTTTAAAACTAAAAAAAGTTGGTTTTAAACACAGCACTTATAAGAGAAATCACCTTGGAAATGGTCCGGTATTTATGATATCATCACCTGTTATTTATTTATATAATATATATTGAAATTCACCGTTTTTTTGGAAAAAAATTCAACGTTTCCATCCAAGATCAAATGCATTATATACAAAATATACTATTACAAGGCCTGAGAAAGTGTGACAAAGCATCAGTCATCTTCCTCAAGAGAACCCTTTACGAACATCAAAACTCATTGATGACTAAGAAAACCCTTTGACTAAGAGTCCACAGTTTTACCAACTTGTAGAGTCAGATTTCTCACTCTGTAGAAATTGATAACTTCCATCTTGTTGCAAACCCATATCATAAACTTCCGAATCTGCATCTCTAACCCTTGGTGAAGCGTTGTTTGAAGTCCTTTGAGTATATTTTCCATACCTTCTCCCTGCAATGGAATTACTCCCTCTCTGTGTTCTGCCAGAACCATCTCTTCCTTCATGCATCCTATTAGACCCATTAACATCCTTTAACATAAACCTCTGTCCATTCTCCTTCTTCCTCAATCTTATATCACTAGATCCATTAACATCCTTTGACATAAACCTTTGTCCACTCTCCTTCCTCCTCGATCTGATATCACCAGACCCATTAGACCTATCACCATCCTTAGATAGAATCCTCCTTGCACTCCTTTTATTCCCAACTTTGCCATCAAAATTCACTCCATTCCTCCCATACAAAGGAGAAGAACGCTCTCCATCATCCGACCCATCAACACCCTTGGGAAAAAACTTCTTTCCATTCCCACTCTTCCTCATTCTATCATCAACATTCAATCCATTCCTCCCAGAGTTCAAAGAAGAATAATGATCTTCATCATCCAACCGATCAACATCCCCTAAAGAATACCTCCTTCTATTCACATTATTCCTCATTCTATCATTAACATTCAATCCATTCTTCCCATAATTCAAAGAAGAATAATGCTCTTTATCGTTTGATCGATCAACATCCCGTAATGAATGCCTCGTTCCATTCCCATTCTTTCTCAATACACCATGAACATTCAATTCATTCCTCCCAGAATTCAAATGAGAAGAACGCTCCCCATGGGACCGATCAACATCCTCTGACAAATACCTCCTTCCATTCACATTCTTTCTCAATCGCCCGCTGACATTCACTCCATTCCTCCCATAGTTCAAAGGAGAAGAACCACCCACACCGTCATCAACATCCTCTGACCAACACTCTTCATCGCCATCCTCTTCCAAAACATTTGGTCCCTCCAACAAATCATCACCAGTAACCTTCATATAAGGCTTGATACTATGAACAACCCCTTTAGGGAAGAACCTTGCAGAGGGCAACTCATCAGGTGTTTGAAACAGTTGTGGTCCATCATTTTCAGTCCAAAGGTCAAAACCACCAGGCTTCTGAAACCTATCGGCCAAAACCTTGAGCTGCTCATCGGCCCTGACAGAGAACAGTTTGGGGGGTTTCTCCACCACCTCCCAAGGCCTCTCCAGGTCAGACACAGCAGCCTTAAGCTCAGCTCTCTTCCTCATTTCATATATTTGTCGCTCCCGGCATAGCCGTGCCTTCAGAAGCTGCTTGGCCTTCTTGGCCTGCATACGCTTCCACTGCCACTTGGACACCCCACCAGGGAAAGTCCTTGGCCCTCCACCCATTCGGATCAAAGTTGAAGAACGAGGTGGTTCTGCAACTGTCACTGTGAGGGACAACACATTCTTGTTCTTGTTCTGCCATTCAAAAGATGACAAAGATTTAGAGAATGAGAGTGAGAGTTGTTGTACCACGTTGGGGGTTAACACGTTCATCTTTTAATTCCAGTGTGTTGTATGGTTCAAAACACCACTGTCCAATATTTAACTTTTACCTGACAAACAGAAGAAAAGACATATTTCAACAGAAAATAAATATGAATACAACACCAACGAAACAGAAATGAACAAATTCGAAAATGAAAACCCTAAATGAACAAGGTAGATTATAAAAAGTCATAGTCAATTGTGTAATTTAAGTTGACATTGAAGAGTAGGTCGAAAACATTAAGCAAACCTGTGGCGGCGGTTTGACAGTCGGCGGCGTTAATGGTGGCAGCGCATAGATGAAAAGCGGAAGGCGCAGCAGAACACCCACCCTCTTCCGTCTTATCTTTTCAAAGTTGCAAATTCCTCCAAACACAAATGCTTAGGATGTAATTTTAAGTTTTAATTCATCTGCATGTCATTCATTTTATTTTTATAAAATTTTAACATCATTATTACTTTGAGAAAAAGGTAGGTTTACTATTAGCATAAATAAGTCTTACATTAACGACCAATAAAAATTATTAATTTTATCATTTTATTACAATTATAATTGTCATTCTAAAATATAAAATAATTTATATTTATAGGTAGAATCATTGAAAAATAATATCAGAGTGGTGGAGAGAAGAAGAATTGATGAAAAAAATAAAAAATCACAGAAAAAGAATTGGTGGAGATGATATGTTAATGAGAGTTAATGAAAAAGATCTATTATAAGTAAAAATATATCCTTTTATACTTATTATTATTAATGATATAACTTAAGTTTTTTTTTATTTTATGATCAAAAAATATAATTACGAACTTATCTCTATTTTTTGTAAAAAAAAAAATTATCTCTACTTCATCTACCCTACAATATTAAGAAATTAATATCAAAATATTTTCAAAACAATATTTTTTTTAATTAGATTAAGGAACAATGTTATTAATTATAGATAAATTAATTGACTTTTGGTTATAGGAACAATAAATATATTTTCTGTTTATAATTGAAAGGTGAAGGATATATCTCGACTGTAATCAAATAAGCAAACATTATTAAAACGAAACAAATGTTACATAATCCTCAAAAGTTATAGATCAAATAAATATCGCTAGTTTCCTTTTTCTTTCTCTTTTTTTTTTTTATATATAGTTTCCTCTTTCTTTGTAGTCTCAACAAACAACTTTTTGCGACAAAATTTCATGTGCATTTAAACTTTAAAGAGAAACGCGACGGAATAAGAAGTTCAAGGAAAAGTTTTCCTTTGCAATAGCGCATTTTTTAATCTTTCCAAAATAAATAAGTATTTGAGTAAAAAAAGTAATAAATTATGCATAATATATATTTAAGAGCATCTCCAACTATAAACTTAATATAAATTCATTAAATAGGTTCACTCTGTCACATCATCTTGAAGCAATTTTTACATAATTTCATTAAATATGGTGCGCTGTGTCACATTATCTTGAAACAACTCATTCATTTTTACAGTTTAATTTTTTACAGTTTAAGAATCATATTAGATTCCACAACTTTAATTTATACACTAATATTTTATTTATATTTAATTTTATTATAAATTAAAATATTAATTTAAATATTTCAATTAATATTACTATACATTATTTTAATTTAAACTTAAAATAAAATTGAACTTAAATTTTTATAACAAAAATAAAAATTAAATGTTCAAAACGCTATTAAAAATGATAAAAGTAAATAATAAATTTAAATTACGTTATTTTTATGTTCAAAACGCTTCCAAATATACTCTACTAAAAATAAGGTCATAAATTAATAAAAAAAAGTAACGGTTATAAATTTATTATTATTAATAAATTAATAAAAAAGATAATAGTTATAAATTTATTATTATTAAATTATGAAAGTACCGTTCTTTCGTGACGTACGTGATGACTATAATGACAGCTTGACACAATCCGGCGGACAAACGGGTGCTTAAGTAAAATGTAAAATGTTTCTTATCCATGCATAAGACAATGAATTGAAACAATACACTGAATACAGCCACACAATTCGATATTTTCCATACAGTAAAATTCAGTTTTTCTTACAAAACTGTACTCAAGGGGTGAAAAGAGAAGACACGATTTCCCCGTGAATTCCAAATATATCTACAGTGTGTTTTTTACGTACAAAAAACACCCGAATCAATTCTCTAACAGGTATTACTAAAGACAAGCTTTTGCTATATAAAATTGACTTTACGATCCTTCCACTTGTTGTTACCGCAGTGTCATAAGTTGGAACCAGCATAACATGAATACAACAAATTGTTCAATCAATGCCCAAACTTGAATAAGGTTCAATTCCACCCTGACAAAGATAAAAAGAGAGAAAAAGTTTTGCAAGATAAATCTAATTTTGATTCTACTCTATCATATATAAACAAAACTAGCAAAACCTTTTGCTCAAAGTAAAAACAGAAGTGGCTAACATACTGCTCGATAAACAGAACTCAAATTCAACCACAAAAAATTAATACAGTCTAAGGATAAATTGGAAAAATCAACTCCTAGTTACATGTTCAACTTTGCAAATTAATAGATCTATATACTATGTATGCAAGCATGCAAATATTGATAGTGGTCTCCTTTTTTCCTATTGATAGAATGAAGAAATAACCAACTAAACTTATTTTACTGAAATATGCTACTCACTGAGCAATCATCATGAACGCGCCATATGGTCTCGCCCAGAAGGTTTGCCACTGATAAGACGGTCAATTGAGGGAAATAGTTCTTCTCTGACACCGGAATTGTATTAGTTATGATAACTTCTTGAAATAAACCGCTTGACAATCTCTCTATAGCAGGAGGGCTGTAAACACAAGAATGATGCTTAAGTCATGAGTAAGATGTCTTGCATAAAAACACAACTATGCAGTATTAACCATCATTGCAATACATCCTTCACATATCTCAATATCAAAGGAAAACAAAAAAAGAAATGCTTCAAATCTTTTCTATTTTCGGCAATCTCCCCAAGCACCCTCCTTTTGCTAGGCAAGAAAAAGTAAGTACAGAGAAAAGAGGACAAGTCATTCTGCTAATTATATCACACAGTGAAGAAAATAAGTGCATTGGGGACAGAACTTTGGGGGCGGAGAGGAGGGGAGTGCATTAAATTAGGAAAAGAGAGTAGGGGAGTGCATTAAATTAGGAAAGAATCCACAAAAAATAGGCAACAAACTGAACCAAGCACTGCCCCACAAGGTTATGTCAGCTACATGCACCATTGGGTTCTATCAAGAAACAAATTTTCAATATTAGATTAAGGAATGTCTACAAACAAAAGAGAAAGACACATAAACTAAGCAAAGCTCACTATTCTCTACAAATACAATCTCCATATCTATGAACAGAAACCCCTCTAGATAAACCCCATAGTAGGCACCAGAAAGAAGCCAGAAAGGCTATTTTATCCAATAAAGATACAATGTTAAGAACTGTCCTTAAAAGTTATGCATTATCTCCAACTGTAGGCAACACATAACTGCATTAGCTGTACAATGCCACAGGGTATTTACTCCTTCCAAAAACTCTGAACTGAAATAATAGTAGTTGTTCTGAAATTGCAGGAGAGATTGCAACTATTGTGTTAGCTAGGAGATGATCCTACCATGTTTCCATGTCCAAGACTCCAATTAGGCTTACAACAGTTTTCCCAACTGACCAAATAATCCCGCTCAGTATACCAAATCCTTGACCAAAGGAAGTCCCTCATAATCTTCCCAACTGTATTAGTGATCCCAAAATTTTAGAGGGAAAAAATATACAGAAAAAACATGAGAAAGACTGAATGATTGCTTCCTAAGGAGAACACATCCCTTGTTTGTCCACCAATCTTTGTATCTATCTATCTATATACATAGACCACATTAGATACCAAAAGAAAGCTGGTTGAGATTCCTGTCCCAAGGAAAAAAGCACACATTAATGATCTCTAGAAACTGGTACACAGGTACAGGTATAAACCAACTTGTACCCAGACATACTTAACACGCTCTCACCACATTCTTGAGAACAATCTAGTTAGAACAGCAGTCACGCTAATGAAAAGGGAACCAAAGTCCCTTTATTTTTATTTCACGACAATTGACATGGTTAAAGTGCCTCAGCACAGACCACAAGTTGAAATAAATTATTAAAAGAATATAAAAGGCCATTATACCTGAAAACAGCATGTGTAGTGCATGCATAGACTTCTCTTGCCCCTTCTTGATGCAACAGCGCTGCACCCTTGGCGATGGTCCCTATAAGACAAATTCAGAATTTATTGAGAGGACCATTGATAAGACTTGGTCATACCAAGCTGTAGCAAGAATGACACAAACAATCAAGAATCGTAGAAGTATAAATTATCCCTTATGGCACTATAATTTTAGCAAAAGATAATTATGCAAAATGAATAGACTGATTAGTATAAGGCCAAGGAAGCAACCGTCAAGTTTAAGCTGGTATAGAACCAGGATTGATTTTCATCTCTAACTAACATGCCCATTCAAGCAAAAGCCCATTGCACTCTAAAGTTTGGGCAAAGCACAGGTCTAACATACAATTTGCTATAATGTAATCTAATTAAATGTGAAGATAGTTGAGCTGCATGGATTGAACTCTTGATCACTTGGTCAATAGATGCATTGATACCATGTCAAGGAATAACAAATAAGAAGAGATGTTGCAACGGCAAATATAATTCAATTTGGATTCTCTCATCATTTTAGCTGCCATTGCGACTATTTCAATAGATGCCTTAATACCATGTCAAGGAATGATAAATAAGAGGAGACGTAGCAAAGGAAAATAGAATTCAATTTGGATTCTCTCATTTTAGTTCGTATAGCGACTTTTTCATTTTACAACACCCTGTATAATACATAGGAACTCACACCTCCAGCGCAGGTCCAACGTACCTGAAAAGGATCTCAGTGTTGCGTATTTCTCTCCTCTTAATTAACGGGATTAAGTTAGAACAAGAAAATTAAGAAACTCAATGGTTTCAGATAAACGAAAAATGTATATGTGTAAAGCACATTTATTTATCAGAAGTGATCAGAAATGAATAAGTTGAGTCACTAATCTAACTGATTATACTGTCATAGAGACAAGCTATCAATATTGCACTAGCACATCAAGAGTTTTATACAAACTCACCAGCCGTATCAATCATGTCATCTACCATAACTGCTACCTTTCCCTTTACATCACCAATCAAATTCATCACCTACAAAATGAGATTCACCCAATAAGAAAAGCCTAAAAGTTTATTCAATTTAGACTAAAACTATGCTTAATTAGCTTAACAGGAAAACAGTAGTCAGCAGTCACTCCTGACTCCTGAGAGGTCTTAAGAAGAGTACTTAACATACCTCAGCAACATTATGCCCATGACGCCTTTTATCAACAATAGCTAAAGGAGCATCAGATAATTTTTTGGCAAAAGCACGTGCTCTAGCTACACCACCAACATCTGGCGAGACAACTACCAAATCATCTGAACAAATAGTCTTGCTGGCAAGGTAATCAAGTATAACAGGCTGGCAGCGGCACAAAACAACATATGATTAATCAACAAACCGAAATAGGTACAAACTTATGGTTAACTACAAATGAAAATTATGTGCCTGAACGGGGGGTGGGGGGGCGATATTTCAATGCATATTACTGATCTAAGAATAGCAAGCTTTAGGATTTCTTCGGTTACGAGGAAACTCAGAAATTTAAAGGGTCATATAGATAATAGAATAGGCACATCACTAAAACATTGTCATCTCCATTCAGAGTTTAGATGCCTCAATACAATAAAGTAACAAATTATTAACTGACTATAAATTAGTGCAAATATACACTGGTTTGTTTGTGTTTAAAAGATCAAACATGGTTTTATTCTTCAAAACTATTATACACTAATGACAAAACCCATGTACTATATAATCTATTACCTGTCCATACACATGATCAACTGGAATATCGAAGTAGCCCATAGACTGCCCAGAGTGGAGGTCACATGCAAGAACACGATTTGCACCTGCTTCTGTAATTAAATTTGCTACAAGCTTAGCAGCAATTGATTCACGCCCTTGAGTCTGAAACAGTAGTTAATGACATATGACTACAACAGTTGTCTTTTGCAGATGCATGTAGAATATGATTGGTCCAATGACTTGGATATCGTCATCTTTACATCTGAAATATGATACAGAGATATGCCAAAAAACTAGTACATACGTGCATACGTAACACTAACACTAATAATGATACTCGAGGGATATGGCTGTCATCGTAATTTTGTAAACAAATCGTTTTTCTGGCAGATACAGTCACCGGTGTGTATTCTGCTTATTTTCTTATCAACTCTGAAAGGAAAATGTTGGATACATGGGCCTTCACTCAACAGGTTAAGCTTTTGGAAGAGTTTATAGTTGACAGAAAAGTCTTCCCTTTGCCCTTATTACAAATGAGTCAAAGAAGTTAACAGTCACAGAGGAAAATGCTGCTATGAGTATTGGAGAATGGAGATGTTACTAACTGCACTGATTAACTCAGTTCAAGGGTTAAGTAGCTTTAGAGATGACTGTGCATTAGGTAATAATTTTTACTATGCAAATGCAAATCTGTTTTTGAAAATAGTTATTTAATATATTATATTTTAACGTTGATGTATCATGTGTTTTTAAAAAATTGACATTCTGGTTATACAGATAACTGTATTTGCATTTGTGCAACATTATAAAAAACAAAACAATCCGTATTCAACATGGGAAAATATAAGGGGCTGGGAAGAAGCACAAATTTCCTCACGGCTAAAAAGTATCATATTATAAATATGTAAGCAAAACTGACAACAGACCTTTCTATCAGCTCTAGCATATCCAAAATATGGAATAACTGCAGTAATATTTTTGGCTGAAGCTCTCCTGCAGGCATCAATCATTACGAGAAGCTCCATAAGGTTCTCATTTGCAGGAGGACATGTGGGCTGCACAAGAAACACATCACACCCCCTGACACTCTCTTGCAGTTGGACATATATCTCACCATCGGCAAAACGTTTTATCTTAATTTTTCCCAGTTCCAGGCCCATGTAGCATGCAATTTCCTATTAGAATGCAAATCAGAAATTTAAGTAAATAACACAAATACTGTCTGGTGTTATAACATAAGCTTTCAAATATCATTAGTAAACAACAAAAGTATATATAATTCAATACGCATTCCTCATTGACCAAAATCATATTATATATCATGAATCAGTTTGGAATCCATACTCCACAAACACTATACAAAAACAGATTAAAAGATTCTCAAATTAACAATGAGACTTTAGAAAAGTAGCTTTTATAGCCTGTCTGGATTGGCTTATTAAAGTTTATCTATTGATACAAACACTTGAAATATTGTTTAAGAGAACTTGTTGAAATTGAAACAGCTTCCAGAAGCTGCTTTCATAAGCTATCTAGGATAGCTTATGAAAACTGCTTATTGCTTATATCAATATTTTGACGTTATTTTATCTTGTTATAAAAGTAGTTTATACATAAACACTTATATGATATAAGCATCTACACTATTCGTGCTTAATTAATCTGTTTATCCAAACAAATCCTAAGTATAAGACGAAATTAAGCTTTTACGCCTCAATTATTTCGAAAATAAAAAAGAAACTTCCATTTAACTTCTCCGTGGACTCTCCTATAAGTTCATGAAGACATTTTCGAACCATAAACTTAAATTAATTAAAAAGCTCTCAAAGCTAGAAGCTAATCCTACATGTAAATCTCAATGTCATTTAATTTAATTTAATTTGGCGCTAGATATATCTAAACATAGCATAGAATCAAAATTGAAGTATAATAGAGTATAACAAAATTGATTTCGTTAGATACCTGAGCGAGAGCGGGGTTGGCGGTGCCGGAGAAAATTCGAAGACGATTTCTGTTAACGAGATCATGGATGCCGGCGTTAGGCGCCACAAGGAAGTTCGGAAGAGAAGTTGAACCGTTAACTGACCTTCCGTTATCCAAATTGAGAGACTCTACTACATCATTATTATTGTTACATCTCTGAAATCGAAATTCACATTTTCAGTTATATAAACACGGAGAGAGAGAGAGAGAGAGAGAGAGAGACGGTTACTTACGAGAGCGTTTGGGAGAGAGATTCGAGGGGAAGGTTGGATTGGAGAGAAACGAGAGAAGGAAGAAGAAATGAAAGAGGATTGAAGTAGAGTGGACATAGCGTCAATGATAATAAAGGTTACGCTAAATTCGGATTAGTTATATTTATATTCAAGTTTAGTCGTTTAGTAGTATCACTGTCACTCTTCTGCTACTTGTTTCCTATTCGCTCATTTCTATTTTACCCTAAAATAATTGCTTCTTATTGCTGTTTCTTCTCTAAGTGGTCAGTTTTTTAATTTTAGCTTCTGCCTAATGATCAAGCTAAACGTAATTTTTGGAAACGAATAAATATGATCTACTAAACATAAAGTCAGACGCATTTTGGGGGAAAGTTGAAAAGTTAAAAATTTCTAATGGAAAATCAAACATGTTCGAAGTTAATTTAATTTTAATTTGATTTTAACTTATGTATTCCAGCATTATTATTGTATCCATTTTAATTGGTATGTTTTTCTTTTGCTAATTTCAAATTGAAAATTTTGCAACCTTTCAAGTTGAGAGAAGATATTAGAAATATAGAAGTTACTTATAAATTAGTAGTTAGTTGGTATAGGAATGCATATAAATAGAATTGATATGATCACATTTAATAAATTTTTGTCATTTATCATTTATATCATCATCAATACAATAGAGTTTTAAGTTTTTGTATATTATCTTCCATAGATGTCAGATATTTTACCAATTATTTTTGTTTTTTATTTGTTTGTAGACAAGAAACTCACACAAATGCGAGGTTTTGAGTTCGAACTCGGGATATGATATTCAATTTAACAATTTCGACTTTTATCAGTTGAGTTAAAACTTAAGGACAACAATTATATTTGTTAATAATGAGGTAAAGCGCTTTTGAAGTAGACAATTTTCTATAATAAACAAGTCAAAAAATTATTTCCATTAATTTTTGAAAAACATATTCATTGAGTGGCATTTTATCTTTTTTGAATAACAATAGTTTATTTAAATAGTATTTTATCAAAACAAAATGAATACACATTTTAAAATTAAAAAATGAAAATATTTAAAAAATAAACTACCTTAATTTTTTACTTATTCAAAATTTTTGTTAGATAGTGTATTGTTAGTACTCCTCATCTAAAAAATGTACTCCAACAAAGAGTGTTGAAAAATAAACTTTATATTAAAGTCAAATACATCTATATATAATATATATAATAAAATTAGGTTGAGGAGATGACATCTTAATCCAAAATAGAGAAAACCTTAGAATTCAAAGAACACTCACAAAGAGATTTAAATTTATATCCCTCTAAATGGATTAGCGGAATTCAAAGAACACTCACAAAGAGATTTAAATTTATATCTCTTTACATGGATTAGCGGTGCTCGAACCCAAAATCTTAGTAGGTAAAGTTTATTTTTTTACCACTATACCAAGAGCTAAGGTTGTCCCTTAGTTGTATTTTCCACCCTAATTTAATAAATTAAGTACTTTAAACCCTCATTTAATTAATATTTGCAATTTTTTCTTTTAATATAATAGAATTGACACAATTAATAGAAAAATAATACTTAAGTACATCTCTTATCTCTTAACTTATTTTAAAAGTTTAATTTAATTTCAATTTTAAAATAATAAATTAATCTCATAACTTATGTTTGCTAATGCATATTAGTCTTTTATGTCAATACGACACTAACATTATTAATTATCATCTTCTTCCTCGAAACAAACCCTAACAACCAAAATCTATAAAAAAAATTCTAAAATTTAAACAAAAATTCAATCTAAAACATACGTAAAATTTTTAAAACACCTATAATCATTAAAGAGACTTACTCCAAAACACACAAATATTTCATCTCAAAACCCACGCTTATATTTTCATAATAGCAAGTTGATTTTTTTTTATTATAATAAACAAGTAAAAAAATATGACAAAGCAAATTTGTGAAATTACAAAATGTATATTTATATTAGTAACATTATAATTTTATTAAAACTCTAAAACGTAACTTTTCCAAAATCGTATGGGCATGATTCCACCAATGTCACATTCAATTCAAACAGACACTTTAGGTATGGTCTATACATAACAAAAAGTTACCAAGGTATGGAAAGCAATAGTTGCCTTCAGATGACAAAAAAATCTAATCAAACAGAAATGACAATATAGAAATTTAGACACAACTTAATTATTATTTATCTTATTGATAATTAATTGCTTATCACTTCCTCCGTCTCAAAATAATTGACCTATTTACAAAAATAAATTGTCTCAAAATAATTTACTCTTTCAATTTGCAATGCACTTCTTTCTAAATGTACCTTTCAATTAAAATTAGTTGCATTATTTCGAATGCAATATCTTTTACTATACATTTATGACTTTGATGATACATCAATGTCTAATAAAGATAATTTGATAAAAATAGTATTTTCTTTCTTTCATTTATACACTATTCTTAATTCATGCGAAATGATCAAATAACTCAAAGTAAATTACTTTGGAACTGATGGAGTAATGTTTAACACCTCAACTCAGTATCAGTATTACCCTGGAGGAGAGGGAGAAAGTTCGTAGCAATAATACCTGATAAAAATATAACAATAGAAGAAATATAGAATTTTCTTCACAACACTAACGAAATGAAATAACATTAAAACCCAACAGCCATCAACTAGAAAAGCCAACTTTGCTGGGATTAGTGAGAGCAGCAGTTCTATACATTATAATTATCATATTTATTATAACATTTGAAAACATCAATACAGTCGCCTGTGCTTAACTCAGTTTCCTATTAATATGTCAAAACTTTCTACATAGAAAATCAAAGCCTTTCTCACGGATTTACGCAAGATTTTAGTGCCGACAAATGCGAGCATTTTAGGAATAAAGGGTAGCCTACTATGAATATAGTCCAAGCTTCATGAAGAAACTCCATACGGAAGAAGCGCAGCAGCCACAATACGACCTTCTTCATTCAGTATGTTGTAAGTTGATGCCGCGTTTCTCTAGTAAATGATGGATGATAAATAAATAAATAATGTAACATTCCAAATTCAAAGAAAACAAATTAAACTGGCAGTGATCATATTTTGGTTGGTTTCTTCTCCCTTGTAACATTTGGAATTATCTGAAGAGAATTGTGCTATGGATAAATTTCAAGCTACTTACAATCTATATTAAAAATCCATGTTTCAATAACTAATTATAAGTGCAAATAATCTATTACTTGAATAAACATGATACATTAACCGTGTAAACAAATTTTACAGACAAAGAATCATATTTCATCATTTTAACAAAGTGACATATAGATGTAATGTAAGCAGAGTCAAACTATTTCAATGATGTGGCAAAAGATAATTGAATAATATTGTGAAAATAATTTTACTTTATTATATCATATCAAAATTATACTATTTCCTAACTATTAGTACAACCATGCTTGAATTCTCTCCTAGTCTATTTTGATCATTCATTTTCTCACCATTTGAAATCACTTTTTAACTTTACATAATTTTATCAAACACAATAATAATGCACCAACAATGTAAGGTGAAGTAAAACACAGATCTTGTAAATTAAAGCAATGATATATATACCGAGTCAACAGCTTCTAACTTCATGCCAGTAGACCGAATAAACCGTCTAAGTTCAGGATCAACAGGATGAATGTTCCTTCCACAGCCAACAATTAGAATTTCTGGCAAATAATCCTTCCGAGTTTCAGTTAATATAGGTCAAAAGCATTTTGATAGGTGGTAATAACATCGATTTAGAAACATAATGAGCAAAAAGTAGGGTCTTGTAATTAATTCAAATCAATTAGCTAAAAGGAGAGTTAGACAAATTCTGAGAAAGTGGAATCGTTTTGTTTCAAATAATCGTGACAGTGGGATGCTTATCAGCTTTATGGTCCCAACTTAACACTTAGAAACTACAAGTACACCTATAGGGATCACTGTTCTTCGATTTATCAATCACTTCCCAAGTAAACAAGAAAGTAAACCATGAATTAAGTAAATTTTCATCTATAGAAAAATAAATTAGAAAAAAGGAAAGGAAACATAGAATTGAAGCCGAAAAAAAGGGAAAAGAAAGAATAGCAAAACTGCAAATTCGAACCTGGAATAGGACGGACAATTTGAAAGAGTGACAAGCTGCAACAAGAAACAAGATGACAACAAATAAGATATCAAAGCAAGATAAATAATGCTCGCCGATATGAAACTAGTTCAACTAGATTGTTATGATTATGAATGCATTCACTTCTTTGAATGTTTGGTAATTATCACAATATGATGGTTACATTGGTATTTATCAGAGATTATGATTAATTTGTCTTGGTAAAATTAGTGTGATAGATATAAGAATGATACCATGGATGAGTGACATTAATATTGAAACATTAAGAAAATAGTTGGTCCTCCTAGAAATGCAAAAATGGTTACTTAAAGAAAAAGCAAGAGAGCAATAAAGAAAGAAACCTATCAGCAGTGATATCTGAAAACTTGTTAGGTTTCCAAGACATGATCAAATTTCCAACACAAAGCAAGCTTCCTTCATATTCAACTCCATTAACAGTAAACCCAGTATCATTATACCTACAATTAAAAAAACAAAAAAACAAAAAATTGAAACAAGCAATTATGCATAATTGAAAAATGAAAAATGAAAAATACCCTTGAAATCGGAGTTGGTCTTCGGGGACATTGTCGATGAGGTTGATCTGATCGTATAAAGAGAAAGCGCGTCGGAGAGAGGGCAAGGAATTGAGATTGTGAGGTTTGAGTTTAAGAGGTTGTTCGTTTCGGAGAGAGCGTATGAGGTTTGGAAGCGCTGTTACTGCTCTTTGCCTCACAGCCATCTCTGTCGGGTGATGTCTTTCTTTCAATTCTCAACCTACAACCCTTTTCTGTTAAATTAAAAGCTATGTTATATAAATTATTTACTGTGATAAAAAATAGTGTACTGTCATAAATCAAGATGTGTTAATCTTAATGCATAAAATAGTGTACTTTTTATTGTAATTCTTTAATATAATTTGATTATCCCTAAAAAATATTTGTATTTTATAATTTTTTTCAACTCATATAATTAGGGTTTATAACACAATGTTTAACCTATTAGATTAATTTTTGAGAACGTTTGATCAACTTTTTTTTCCATACCAAATTAGATTGGAAACCTTTGAAAATGAAATCAATTGAAACTTGGAGTTTTTCTCAAACGATTATGTAGATTGTTTTTTAGAGTTATTCACCATAATTCTTTAAAGGGTTACAAATTTATAGTATAAAATTGTTGATCTTTATTACACTTAAAAATTATTTTTCTTCTTTAAGTCATGCTTAATTGACAAATGTCAATATGGTTAAATTGAACATTTTTTCCGAATTCAAACCGATATTTCGCAGTTGTGTGAGTTAATTATGGTAAAATTTATTATTTCTTCTAAAACAAAAATAAAATATTAATTATAATAGAATGTATAATCTCTTTTAAAACAAAAATATAATATTTTTTTTGAGTGATTTCATGATATGCTCAAAGTTTAATTCTATAATATTGTATACAAATCTATAGTACAAAATATCCTTGTTACATTTGTGCAATAAATATAAACTTGTTTTTGCTATTGGGATCAACTAATAACAATGTTCACTCTTTAGTTAGAATTTTCATCTCTTATACTTCTTGGAATGCTTTCATTGTATTTGAGTGTATCTCTTTATCATTGTTAATAAAATATTTTGAGTATGCTTAGTAAAAAAAAAAAAAATTAAATTTGAATTTTATTAATTTTTTTATTGCTTACAATAACATCTTAAGTCAAAAGTCAGAGAGACATAAATTAAAGATCGAACTCATAACTACATATTTAAAAAACACAATTATTTATCAATTGTGTCACATTATATTAGTAATTGTACTTTACAATTATTATTTTAGAGTTTAAATTTTAAAAGATTACATTATCTTTTTACAAATGTGTTTTTAAATTTGATGATCTCCTTTAAAAAAATAGAGATCCTTAGTTTATATCAACTTAAAAATTTACATGTCCTTAAATTAATTATTTTGAGAGATGAATTTACATTCATTCATAGTATAATTTTTTACATACCCATTTAATCAAACCACTCAATAATATTAATTTGCAATGTTTATTTTTAATAATGGAAGTTAGTGATAAGAACCCTAATTAAAAAAATTTGTAAAATGTAAGAAGTGATAAATGTAGAGTTTAGGCGAGGATTGAAGTAAACGAGGAATGAATGGGTTGTTGGTGTGGTTGGGGTATGTTACGGTTCCATGGCATTAGTAGCAGTAATGGTGCTACTCTTTCTTCACTAATGTTACCACTCTCACTCCCACTCTCACCCTTTCATTCTTCTTCTCTTCAATTCTCTTCCAATTCCCACTCTTCTTCTTCTTCTTCTTCTTTTTCCTCCCAAGTAGTTGTTGCACTACAAGACCAACAACAACAAAAGCCACAACTACGAAGCTCACAACTCGTCGCATTGGAATATGCTGACCTTAACCTATCTTACAATTTGGTCCGTTTTTTCTTTGCCATTTTCCACTTTTAACGGATAATTATATCATTAATATTAATTATTAACTGTATTATCATGTTTTATATCATATTTCAGGATTTAGGTCATGTCAGGATAAGGCAACATGTTAATCCCCTTAGTTCTTCTTTCGCTGTATGTTCCCCTTTACTATTTACCAATTCATATTCATTATTTATGAACATTTGTGCTTAAAATATGAGAAAAAGGCCTGCATAATTGTATGTTTATACCACATAATTGTAACTTTCATCCATCAATAATCAATGCTTCATGTTATACTGATGATAGTGCATAACCATTAAGCCCTTAAAATATTCATATGTAGTTTGATAACCTATGAAGCATAGACATTCACACGACACTTACACCGACAGGTCTCGGCACTGGTAATTTGAGAAAATAGATGCAATTGAATGTGTCACAAGATGCATCTTTAATCTGAAATGTTGGTGCTACATAGTTGATAACTACCCCATCTTTTGTCATTTTATGAATGATATATTCATAAGGAGAATCAGATGCATAAACCAGTCGTAGGAGAATCAGATGCATAAACCAGTCGTAAATAGCTTATACACTCTCTGGAATGAAATATAAGCAAATAATTGATAACTAGAAAGTTGATGTATTTTGTCTTTTAAAACCAGATACATCAACTTTAGTTTTTGCTTATATTTAATTCCAGAAGGAGTATGACATTTGGTTTCATTATTTGTGAGGGAGTCTTTTGCTTTCCTATAATGATTTTTCTTTTCTTGATAGGCTCCAGCACAAGTACCAGACTGGAATCAAGTCTTTGCGGACCCTGCATTGCCACTCATGGTTGATATTGGATGTGGTAATCTCAATTTCATCGATAAATTTATTTTTGTTTTATGAATGTTTCCTTGATTGTTAAATGTTAGCATTTCTGTTATTGATTGGCATTGGCTTGGATATCATCATCTATGTTGAAGTTGTTATTTTACATGAACTATTATTGAGGTTGGATTTTACCCTTTCTGACTTATTCCAACCAAAACATCTTCTAATCGAAGTGACAAATATTTTCATTATTTCTTTTACCTTAACACCGTGATGCGGTTAATGAGTAGCTCTAGGACAATCAAGCAATCATTTGAGTACCTGATAAAATATAAACAATGTCAGGCAGTGGAAGGTTTCTTATGTGGCTTGCAAAAAGAACACCTAAAGTGAGAAATTATTTGGGGTTGGAAATACGGCAAAAGGTAAGGAAACAATTTTCTTTTTCTCGATTTTTGTTTTGAATGCCCTTGATGATTATTCACTTCCCTTTCAGTAAATTTTGATTTCTTATCTTGTTATGGCACATTCAGCTTTAGAATAATAGAGGGATATCGTCTCATATGATTATGTATAGTTCAATTCCATGTGCAGATGGTCAAGCGTGCTGAGGTATGGGTAAAAGACCTGGCTCTGGATAACATGTACTATCAATTCTCAACTTTATCTTGACGGCGAAGTGAAATATATACGCCCATTATTTTTAATGATGCTGCAATAATGACTGATTTTTAAAACTAAATTGCAGACATTTCTTGTTTGCAAATGCACCAATTTCTTTCAAGCTGTTGGTAGAATCATATCCTGGGCCTTTGCAATTAGTTTCAGTTTTGGTGAGTCTTTCTACTCTCAGCAGGCGGTCATTTGCATAATTTATACTTTTTTTAAGTACTAGGTCCAACTGGGTGGCCTCTATGAGTGGAGTGCATCGTTATGATTAGCTTACGATACATGTGTTTCGTATCTCAGTTCGATTCTAATCTGAACCCAATTGATATGAATCTCTAATGTGTATCTTTTTGGACATGAATCCCGATTCATTATAATGAATCCCAATTCACTAGATGAATTTTGATTCATGATAATGAATCATGATAAACTTAGTGTAGCCAACCATCTTTTTTTGTCAACTTTGTATAACCAACCACCTTTTGTCATTTGACATATGACTTGAACCTTGAATTATTGAGGTTCATATATGATATATATCAGCTTATAATTTTGTCACTTGCTTTTTACTTAAAAATAACATATTTTTATTGACAATATATCTTACTATTCATAATAATCAATAAGATTCAGTTCACGATCTGAATCTCAATTTGATAACCATGTTGGAATGCAGTTGAGGGCCATCTACCCCTCTCCCTCCAACTCCCTGGAAAGCAAAATTGAGTGCCTCTGAGCTAATGGCTTTTTAGCTACATTGTTGTTTTACATCCAAAAGCCTTTTATTTATGGTTAAATAATGATTTTGCCCAACACATGTAGTGTCCAGACCCTCATTTCAAGAAAAAATATCATAAAAGAAGAGTTTTGCAGAAGCCTTTGGTTGGTGCTATTGTAGATAATTTAACTCCTGGAGGACAGGTATATTTTCTGCCTGCTCTAATATATTTATACTGCTCTTTTGTTTGTTCATTATGGAAATTCAAATTTACCCCGTACACCATTCGCAAAGAGAACGCCATTGTTCCTTCCTGCTTGCTAGAGATCAGTTCAATGAATACTTTGTGACATACAGGGTATAGCAAGACATGCTGATATTTAGGACAATGGTTATCATTAAGATTGTGTAATTAACCTTGTTAACTAAAACTACCTTATAGTACAACATTGTTTAATTAACCTTGTTTCATGCGAGCGAGAAGACTTGAGAGAGTCGTATGCTCTCGGTCAAGGGAATTTCCGAAGGGAATAAAATAACAATGCCATATTTTTGGTTGTGTTTATGACAGGTGTTCGTACAGTCTGATGTTCTTGAAGTGGCACAAGATATGAGAAATCAGCTTGATGAAGTTGATGCTCTTGGACACATTGATGATTTGAACCCTAAGTTGTGTGATAGTGAAGGATGGTTATTAAGCAACCCTATGGGAATCAGGACTGAGAGAGAGATTCATGCAGAATCCGAAGGATCAAAAATCTATCGAAGGTTGTACCAGAAGAAGATGTTGACTGATTTGTCAAAGTATACATGCTCTTAGAATGCTTACCAGTATTTTCTCTCTTGTGGCTAGATATTAATTTCTCTTCTTTTTCTTATAGTGAGTTCTGTATTTCGAAATAATTATTTATTTGTAACTTAAGAAAGAAAAAACTTATAAATTTGTGAGAAGGTAGATGAATGAGTTTATGGAAAAGATTATGAGTAAGATTATTTGATTTTTTTCTTCTTTTCGTAAGTGCTTGTTAAAATGTTTATTGATAAGTGCTTGTTAAAAGGTTTATCGAAAAGGATATATGTTGTTATCTAAAGTTCCTGTGTTGCACATGTATTAACTCCTATGAAGCTCTTTCACACAATCCAATAAAAGAAATTACTACCTCGGGTCCTTTTTATAATAAATAGTTGAGTTAAAATTTGGTCAACAAAAGATGATGTATCTGATTTATAATATTGATTAAATATATCAATTTTTATTAACTAAGTTTTAATTCAATTGTCTCTTAAAAAAGATTGAAGAGAGTATCTAAAAAAAAATTAGTCTATCATATTACTATGACCATTTCTCTCCTGGTCACTACTTAAATTATTTTATTAATAAATTTTTTCTATGTTATCAATTATAATTCATATCTTCCAGTCACTCTATACGTCTATACGTTGAATGAGAATATATTTCCATAACATTCACAGCAATAAATATAATACTTAGAAGATTATTTTTTAGGAATATATACTTAAAAGATAAGTGTATCTATTCTCTACCCATAAGATCATATTATATTTGATAAAATAGTGAATGTAACTTCATAATAATGTTACTCACGCTCATCCAAAATTGCAGGTGAAATCTAATAAAATTAATAACCAGAGATTTGGTATTTAGGTGTACTTATCACCCAACTAATCCATGTATGCTTTTCTTTTTTTAAATAACTAGTTGTAAAGAATCCATATAAGAGTACTTTTTTTTTTTTAAAGATATCCTTAACAAACAGCTGAATATTAATAATTTTAAGTTTCCTATGGAAGAAAAAAATAACAATTATGTTGGCAAAAAAATCATATATATTCTTAATTGTTACGTGGAGCTTGTAGTAATGGTCAAGAAAAAGCAAATGCGTGGAAACAACGTGTACTTTTTCAAAAGTGGTATGCTATATGTTACGAATTTGACGAAGCTGTGTTTTACTAACCAAACAAACATAGGCAAGGTGGTAATATAGAAATGGTTTGGAGGTTAAAAAGGTCATTATAAATTAATTGAAGTGTTATTCTTGTCTTTCGTGTGTCTTCCATTCGTAATATTTGCCTTGAGAAACCATAACTATAAAAATAGGTGAAGTTTCAATTCCTTTCTTTTGTGTCACCTTTGGATGATTTTATAGAAAGCATTTGCAATTTTTAATTGAGTAAGCATCAAGCAATAATTATTAATACCTTTTTTTTTTTTTTTGCATATTATTGCCAACAAAATCTTGTGTGTTGAAATGTTTCTTGGTTTGATTTTGGCTTGAAATGTCATAATTCTAATTCCTTTCTTGCTAAATTTCAATATCTTTTGAATCATGATCAACTACGTTCTCTATGATTTTTGGTTCCATCAATCATGGTCTTTGTTCTCTATATATGTTTTTTCTATGATTCTTACCTACTCTTTGGTTTGATCATGATAAAAGAAACATGGGTTTGTTCTGCTTCCTTTGATTGATTCTGATTGTGGTGTTGAAATGAAACCCTTTAAGGTTTTGCTAGATATTGATATCATATATGCTTCCTTTATGGAGAAATAGGAATTGGAGTATTCTTTTGTTTTATTGTTGTTTTAATTTTTCCTTGGTGTTGTTTAGAATGAATTCTTAACTTTTCTCCATTCTTTTTGCTGAAATTCAACATATGAATGAGGACTCACGCTATGTAACATCAACACTTCTGATTGAAACTGTGTCTGTGTCTGACGTCTGACATAGGCACCACCAACATGTGTAGTTATATGCAACTACTTCCTTTATTTTAAATTATTGTTGGTGTTTAGGTGTTAGTTTCAATGTCGTGTTTGGTGTCCATATCTGTGTTGGTGTTTCGTAGATCTCGCCTCAGTTTTTGGTTCTGAATTCAATCAATTTTACTATTGTGCATGAGTAAATGAATTCCTTTCTGTCTGAAATTTGATCTTTTTGATTGGTAATATTATATAATATGATATGATGTACTTCTATTTTTACCAATTTCAAATGATGGTGTTTGTTTTGGAAAATCAAAAACAGATAATACAAAGATATATATCGACAAACATAGGTGGAAATTACTGATATAATATTACTTGGAGCAGTTTGTTGGTACAGATTTAATGCACCTCACTTTCATTCGTTTCATTTTATAGCGTATATTTGGATTTATGGCGAGTTTGGCAAAATCACGGTGATATTGCGATTTTGTTTAAACTTCAAAGTATAGTTTTTACTAAAATTACGGTAACACACTGTGATTCACCTTAAATCATTGTCAATCCAAAGACGCACTTCGTTTTATTTTCATGTAATATGATTAGTTGAAGTTGAGTTATTAGATTTACCTATTCCTTTTTCTATCATGCTTCTTTTACCCTTACAAGTTCAAATTAGATAGATGAAAATTTTCAAGACACTCATTGGTGCAGACTAATTTGATTGTATAATTTTTAAGTGATAATTGATATTGTTGTCTAAATTAATCTTTTTGGGTGGGATTATTGATGAATTTTAGATTGAATGCCTATTTAGATTGTCTTATTTGAGTTTATCTACCGACATAAATACCTGTAAAATTATTTGAGAGAGTTTATAGAAGCAACTTATGATATGTTCATAAGTTGTTTTCAGCTTATTTACATACGCTCGATGGTAGCTAATGAAAACAATTTGACTTTATTTTATCATTTGTTATAAGAACTAATATGATAAACACTTCTGACATAAACAGGGCCTGAATCAACATGAGCAATGGTAGAAACAAGAATGATCAAGAATCAAGTGAGAGAGGTTTGTTTTCACATATAATAGGGTATCCAGTAGCACCACCCTATCCTCCTCCACCTGGATCTTCTTATTCCTATCCACCAACCGGATATCCACCTCCAGGAGGGTATCCCCCAACAGCTTATCCACCACCTGCATATCCACCTCATGGAGGATATCCAACTTCAGGTTATTACCCTTCAGGAGGGTACCCTTCACAATATCCACCACATGCAGGTGGAGGAGGGTATCCACCTTCTGGTTATCCTCATTCAGGTTATCATCAACCAGCTTATCCTGCTCCACATGGCTATCCACCTTCATATCCTTCAGGTACACTTGATTATCCCAATTTTTTATGAACTATATTATATAAATCAAGCATGAATTTGGAATATTACTTAATATTATGAAGCAGTGACACACACATGAACATGACACTTTCGACACCAGCAATAGTTTGAAAAATAAAAATAATAGAATGTAATCACATACATCAGTGTCGTGTCAGAGTCACCAGACACATTTTTTATCTGAAATGTCGATGCTACATAAATTATTACTACTTTCCAATATCTAGTTTGTGAAAACATTTTCTGTTTTTTGTTAATGGTCTCTTTCTCATACTATAGAATGATTGTAGTTTGAGAGGGTTATGTTATGCACAATGTACTGATTTATTGTTGCATATAAAGGGCGTGGTGCCGGTATAGGAGGATTGTTCGCAGGGGCCGCGGCTGCATATGGTGCTCACCATCTATTACATGGAAGTCATCATGGTTATGGACATGGAGGTTTCTATGGTCATCATGGTAAGTATAAGCATGGAAAATTCGGCAAGCGTTGGAAGCATGGTAGGTTCGGTTTCGGAAAGTTTAAGCATGGAAAATTCGGCAAGCGATGGAAGTGATACAGGGGCCATGATATTGAATATGAAACTCTGACTCTGAGCATGATCACGATTCATGAAGACTGAATTGTGAGATGAATAATGTATGCTATTAGCAACATAGTACTGAGTTTAAGATTGGATGTTTGCAATGAACACTTTTTGGCCATTTGACATTACTATCTTTTGTGCAAATGTGTGTGGATGATGTGTGTATATATATGAAACCCTCAACTTGGATTATTTTGTTTGTTTTCTTAGAATAGTTGTTAAGAGTCTCAACTGAAAATGTGTTTATAAATTGGAAGTGATGGAAAATGTCCACCTTAAATGTCAGTTTTGTAACGGGGTTGAATTAGGCACAATCTAAGTTTCTAGATCATATCAAAGTTTATTCAAGATCTGTTGGACTACCTGCTAAGCTATCGAGCCACTCAGATCCCACTTGGGTGTGTTAAGACTTTTACATTGGATAAGATATGATCTATAAATCTGTTTATAAGTGGTGGATAATCCTCGTCTTACAAGTCTGTTTTGTATGCTTGAGGTACACCAAATCCAAATTTTAAGAATAGTTGCAGTCATGAATGGCATAAAGTTGAGATAACACTTCAGCAAATTTAACTGAAATAGAACTTACATTTGGTTACTCTTGAAGAGGTTGTCTCTAAGAACTAAGAATTTGGTGTGTGCTAAAGTCTTTAAGCAAGGAGAACAAAGCCTTCCAACATTTCCTTTCAATATCCAAATTATTATATACGAACTTATAGCTAAATTAGCATGGCAAGCATTTATCCAATAGTTCAAAATCTCAGTCTGTTTTTTTTTAAATAAAAAACTAGATTTGATTCTAGCTCAAAAAAAAAAAAAAATTCTAAAAAATCTTTTCATATGAGATCATACAAACAAGCTGTTTTTACAATGCAATTATGTAAATTCTGCACAGCTCTATATAAGCTGGTTTGAAAATTGTGATGGAGATATTATAAAAATAATCTAAAAACAACTTATGAATATAATATATAAGATAAATTAAATAGAATATTTCAAAAGTTTCTTTATTCCTTGACTCATGTATTTTTGGTCAACACTCAACCTTGACTTATGTTAAGAGCTAAGCAATTTTTTCCTTTCTTTTATCATGTGGGCCGTGCTGGAAATAAAGAAGCCCATTAGTTAGCTCGAGCAGCTTTTTCCCCATTTAGAGTTTGAATAAAAGATGTCACTTTCTATCACACATTTTTAAATACAATTATTTTTATTAATTGAAATTAATATTGGACTCATTAAATTTATATGGATCTCCACATAATTTAGTAGGTCTCGAATAAAATTCAATCAAGATAAAAAAAGTGTGTTATGTAATGTGTTATTAGTATTTTTTGTAAAAAATCGTTCGTAATTGTTTCAGAAGTATATTTTGGTTTTTTGTATAAATGCATATTAAATTTAGTGGTGGTGAAAATTAATTTTCTAAAATTAATCTTAATTAAAAATAAATTGAATGTAAAATAATTTATTTTTAAATATATTTATGTAAAATTAAATTGAACAATAATTTTTAATATAAAAATTATGTTTAAACTCAAAAATTATAAATTTTATTTTTAAGTTAGAATCAATTCTAAATATTAAATTAATTTTATTCATAACACCTAAAAATATCAATATTTATTTCTCCGGAATCAATTTTGTTTCTCAAAAGTAGAATTAAACATTGATTAAAAAAAAAGTAGAATTGAACATGCACTAAGTTGTTTATCTCAAATTCTCATTTTATTCGGACACATCAATGAAATTAATCCTCTCATATATAATTTTCACATGAAAGAGATAGATGAAATCTCTCACTATTTAAAGAAAGAAACAACCCTCTATATATTTAAATACTAAGAGATCGAAATGTTTCTTATATGTGAAGATTAGACATTAGACAATCTATTTTTCAAACGTGCAATGCTTTACTTTTTTTTGAGGAATACAATGTTTTGTTTTTGATGCACCGTACATTGTTTCTTTTTATTTTTTAATGTAAAATATAATCTAATACCAATGTTTGTGCTAAGAGTTTGAAAAGAAAAAGAAAAAGATGAGGAAAGGGATGAAGTCATGCACATGTGTTTGATAGCGATTCCTAACTCATTTCATCCAATCCATATCTCTATTGGTTACAGCTGTATTCACGACATTCTTCTTTCTAACTCACTATTCTTATTTCTTTCAAGTTCTTTTTTTCTTTTTCTTTTTTTTATTTGCAACTACTAGCTATTTTCAATTTTCAATCCCATATAGTTAATTGAGATAATGTTTTATATTTTCATGACTTAGCTACCAAAATCCTAGTGTTCATACACCTCCTATGTATGGCGGTGGTATTATTCAATTTTCCCATCAAAATACAGCTGTTTTGTTTACTTTTTCAATGTTTGGTTTGTTATGAAAATATATAATACTCTATTCCTTTTTCTAATTCTCGGTTGGAGGATATTTATGCAAACTAATGAAATTATATTGAATTCTACTACTTTTCAAAATAATTTCATTTTTCTTTTAGTATTATTACTTTTAACTATTTGTAATTATTATCTTTTCAAAAAAAATCAGATTTTACTTTTTTTTATACCTAAATTTTTTATTACTAAATAAATCTTTCACATACATGTATATATAAGCACTACTACAAGTCTACAAGTATTTATTTATCCAAAGTCTATAAATCCTATAAGACATTTAAAAAGTACAATTTTATTTTTATACTCTATTAATTGAACACAATGTTTTTATCGAATATGTTATTCTCACTAATATTAATTTTACCTAACTTCCATGTGACATTAATGATGTTTTGTCTTCCTCAAAAATACATTTAATGATATTTTGTTGGCTAATATATACAACATGATGGAAAATGTTATTGTCTCCGCCTTATAATAAAAGAAATATATGATCATTTTACATAAACTAAAAAAATTATAGATAATTGAGATAAAATATTATTTTTATTAAATTATCATTATTAAAAATTTGTACTTTATCAATATCATAAATGCATGATAAAATATAAATTATATTGTATTTAAAATGATGCAAATATTATTAATTAAAGAGTACAATTGAATAAAATTCATAAAAAATTAAAATAATAATTCATTTTAAACGTAGTTGTACACACTTCGACGGTTAAATTAATTTTTGTTAAAGGATCATATATAATTTAGGTTAATCTTAAGTGTACTTTTATTGCTTCTAGTATCTTTTTTATATTGATTCTTCTAGGATTTTTAGAAGAATTTTGTTATAATCATCGTATAAGGGTACTCATGATTCTTGGATGAGTCCCTGGCAAAGATAGATGTCTCATTCAAATAAAATGGTAATAGTCAATTTAATGTCAAACTCAATATCACATTACCATTAAATGACTCAGAATGATATTATATCTAAAGTGTATAAGTCTAACCACTAAATTACTTAAAATATAAAATAACATTATTTTACTTATCTATTTCTTTTGGGTCAAATTTTATCTATCTGTCTATATATGACATACATATCCATATCTAATCTAATGCGATAGAAAAAAATGAAAGAAAAGAAAATATATGTTTCCTTTACCTCGTAGATGAAGTCGACATAGTGTAATTAATTTTAATTTTAATTAATTAAATATTTGCATATATTATTTATATTCTCTCTATCCTACACAAACAGAAGAATAAAGAGAGAGAGAGAGATTAGCGCAAACATCTCACTGATTTTTGGGTAATTCTTTGTTTCTTCTTCTTCTTCTTCTTCTTCTTGTGATCTGTGCACTCTCAACTCAATTACTACTCTTTCTACATATTACTATCATTTCTCTTTTTCTTCTTCCTTTCTTTCTCCAACTATAACCCAACAATTTCTTACCCATTTCAACTTAATTTTCAATTCTAACTCTGCAAAAAAGGTGAGATTTTTTTAGCTGGGTTTTCTCTTTTTCATCTCAAAAACCATTATTTTCTCTGAATTTTTTCACTGGTTTTTTGTTTTTTATATGTATGTACTTGTATGTGTATGTGTGTGTGTGTATGTATGTATATGTTTGTGTAAAAGGTTGGTGCATTATATAGAAACTAGGTGAGTTGGGTTTGCATTTATCTGTGTATGACTTTGACTTTTGTTTTGTTCTCTTCTACATGGTTGTTCTTGTTCTTCACTTGCTGTTTTAATGCTATTTATGGATTGGATTGTTACACACAATTGAATGCTTATGCAACTGTTTAGCTTCATTCCAAAAGTTTCTTAGCTCTTGGATTTGTGGTACATGATTTGCTTCAATATTGATTATTCTTTTCTAAATTATGTTTGTTGGCTCAATTCCTTGAATCTCTAGGGTACTGGAGTTTGGTGAATTTCTATAGAGTTTGTTTTGTTGAGGTTGATTGTACTTGTTAGAGTTTTCTTCTCATCATATTGGTTCACTTCTAACTAGTAAGTATCATCTTGATGGGAAAGTGCTCCTAGTCCATTAAAATCATGAGTTATGTTTGATTGAGGAGAGAGCTATTGGGGGAATGAGTGTCATGAATTTTTTTTATATCATTGATAGTTAGATAGGGACTTTTAATTTATCTAAAGTAAAAACTCTTCCAAATTGTTGTCTAAGTTTAGCTAACTGAGTGGTTTGGTTGACTTTTTAATTTGGTTATTTAATTGAAATGTATTTACTTAGAAACATGTGAGAGAGGTTTTAAAGATCTGTTTGGATAAACAATTTAATTAAGTGCTTATAGCATGCGCACTTATCATATAAGTGTTTATGTATAAGTTGAACTATTTTCATATAAGTTGTAAGTTGTTTTTAAGCTATTCTGGAGAGCTTATGAAAATAAACTAAAAAATAGCTTACCTATATGTCATAAGTTGTTTCCACAAGCACTCCCAAACAATCTCACAGGTGTTTATGTTATTAGATAAGTTCAATTAAGTCAATCCAAACATTAGATAAAAAAGAGGGTGGCTTTTAACTTCCAAATAAATTTGAGCTAACCCCATCATTAGTTATTTGATTCTTTTTTTTTCTACCAAATGAGTCTCACTCTGAAGTTCATGTTGTTTCGTCTATCTTTCTTTAAAATCTTGAGAAAATTTGTGTGACTGCTGAATTAAATAGATTACTCACACGCTCAGCAATCAGAATTTTGCCCCCTTTGTAAGTTGACTTTTATACTATCATCATATTTCAATAAGAAATAATCCTTTAACCATTTCAGAATGGCACATTTGATACAGAATGTCTGATCTGTGTTTAGAATAATTAAAAAGTTGATGAATAACAAACTTGTTCCATTCAATATCATCACTTCAATGGCCATGTGTATAAAGAACTCAATAAGATTACATTTCATGATAAAATTTGGCATGCAACAGAACCACACTTTTAAAAATAACAAATTTTGTTTTTTTTTTCCTCCTGAAATTCTCTGATTCACTGAGATACTTATCGAATAGGACAATAAACAATTGCAGCCACTAATAATCTTCAATTCAGAGACTTTAGTGCCTGGTGACATTATCTTTTCTCTCATGTTTCAACACTTTCTTATCTTTTCCATTTTCACTCTTTAATTTCTATCCACATTTTAAATCTTTGTGAATGGTTGACAATCTCCACCTTTATTCACCTTTGTATTTCACATATACTGAGATATCATGTCACTTTATGGAGAATTGTTTTGTAAACATGTTATCATTTGCATCTACTTTTCCTTTACCTTTTTCAATATTAATGCTTCATTCTTTATTGACAATGTTGTTTTTTGGTTTATCTGTTTAGGTGTGGCATGTTATAAGGACACAAATTTATATTGTATGCTAAATTTTGTAAGCTGTTATTTTTTCTAATACTTCCTCAGTTCCTTTTTTAAGTGCCGCTTTTGTAGAATAGTTTGTTCCTATTTATCTGTCATTTGCAAAGTTCAAAGATTAATTATTGTTTTATCAATAATACCCTTAACTATTTATTACGTGTCTGACTTATATTTCACAGGGCATCTGAGTTTTGCAAAAATAGTGCCTAAGATACAATGAGGGGTCAGTTGTGACAAGTATATGGATCCTCAGGCCTTTATAAGGTTGTCAATAGGCTCTCTTGGTTTGAGAAGTACAGGAATTGAACCGAGCACTGGAAAATCCGGAATTCACAGGCTCTCTTCATCTTATGTTTGTGAGATACGGCTTCGAGGTTTTCCTGTTCAAACATCATCAGTCCCCTTGATAACCTCTGCCGAAGTTATACGTGATGCTCAAAACATTGCTTCAAGCTTTTACCTTGAGGAATCCGATTTAAAAGCATTGTTAGCTCCTGGTTGTTTCTACAATCCTCATGCCTGTTTGGAGATCGCTGTATTTTCGGGGAAGAAGGGATCCCATTGTGGAGTCAGTGCCAAAAGGCAGCAAATCGGCATTTTTAAAATGCAAGTTGGCCCTGAATGGGGTGAAAGAAAACCTTTGATTCTTTTTAACGGATGGATAGGTATCGGCAAGAACAACGGAAAACCAAGTGCTGAGTTACATTTGAAAGTTAAACTAGATCCTGACCCTAGATATGTATTCCAGTTTGACGATATAACAAGATTGAGTCCTCAGATAGTTCAGTTGCAAGGATCCCTCAAGCAGCCAATCTTCAGTTGCAAGTTTAGTAAAGACAGGTGATATGAAATACTTTACTTTCAATCATGACCGTTTTGAAAGTTTTAGAAATTGCAACTTTGGGCCTGTTTGATTATACTTTTTCAAAAAATAGTTTTATGTTTTTGAATAAGCTAATCAAACATACCCTTAATTGTTCTCGAATAACTCGTATTCAAGTTTTAAAATCAAAGTCAGTAACGTGTTTGAAATTAACTTTGCTGCACGATAAAGGTTTTCTTGATTGGTTCATTCATCCATAGCATTCTACTACAAAATTAGCCATTTTATGTATTAGATATTAATTTGTTGTAAAAAATAATTCATTTTTTAATATTCATCTAAAAGTTTGTTGCTAATAAAACTTTTGGTAGTTATAAAATGACAGGGTTTCCCAGATTGACGCGTTAAGCAATTACTGGCCGGATTCTATCGACATTTCTGACTTAGAATGTGAGAGACGAGAGAGAAAGGGGTGGAAGGTGAAGATACATGATCTATCTGGCTCAGCTGTAGCTGCAGCCTTCATAACAACTCCCTTTGTTCCATCTTCAGGTTATGATTGGGTTGCCAGATCCAACCCAGGAGCTTGGTTGATTGTCCGTCCAGATGTTGGTAGATCCGAGAGCTGGCAGCCGTGGGGAAAGCTCGAAGCATGGCGTGAGCGTGGCATTAAAGACTCGGTATGCTGTAGATTCCATCTTCTACCTGAAGCTCACGACGGAGGCAAACTTCTCATGTCTGAAATTCATATAAATGCTGAAAAGGGCGGCGAGTTTTTCATAGACACCGAAAAACACATGAGAACCGCAACTTCTGCAGCAAGTCCAATACCTAGTCCTCAAAGTAGCGGAGACTTTGGTGCACTCAGCCCGATTGTTGGAGGTTTCGTCATGAGCTGCAGAGTTCAAGGTGAAGGAAAGCGTAGTAAGCCATTAGTACAGCTTGCGCTGCGACATGTGACATGCGTCGAGGATGCTGCCATCTTCATGGCACTTGCAGCAGCGGTCGACCTCAGTATTGAGGCGTGTAGACCTTTTCGGAGAAAGATCAAAAGAGGGTTTCGGAATTCTATCTGAAAAACGAAGCTAATGCATGTTTAAACACTATCATGCCTTTGTTGTTCTTTGCTGCAATATTGACAATTGTACAGCGTAAATTGCCACAATTACTTTAGCAATGTGATATATTTGAATTCATAACAATGTAGCTTATGTACTATTAAGATGCATAAAACAAGTTCTCAAACTAATGATGCCTATTATCTTCGCTTCATTATTGCTGTGAGTTTGGTTCATGATACATCTTATACATTGCATTGTCTATATAAAGTGAATAAACATAATATTGCCATAAACTCCATTGTGAACTTGAATACATATCAGAGTCTTCACTTTTTTACTAGGTTGGTGCAAAATATACAATTAATGGATTATATTGATAATTTAGATTGAATTAAAAAAATCAAATCAATTAAATGGTTTATAAATTGAATCATATATTTAAGTCAGTTCAGAAATTGGTTTAACTATTAAGACACTTTTCTACTAGTATTTGTGCAAAATATATGATTAATGAAACTATATTGATAATTTGAATTGGACTAAAAAACTTAAATCAATTAAAAGGATCATGAATTCAACCACATATTAATATTAGTTCAAAAATCGGTTTAACTATTATAACCTTAATTGAGATTTTTTTCTTAGAAAATTTTTAAAATTTGTTTTTCTTAGAATTTTTTTTAAAAAAATTAACTTTTTTTTTTTTTTTTTTAAAA
>JBBPBQ010000002.1:54876919-54912951 GCA_037974755.1 Cicer yamashitae | reverse complement strand
TTTTGTAAAAATTGCGATTTTTTTTTCTTAAAAATTTTTTTATGGAGAAAATTTTACATCTATTTTTTAAGAAAAAAATTGAAGTTTTTTTTGAAAATTTCACTGAAACTAATTTTATATCGATTTTAACTAAAAATTGGTTTAAAGTATTAAATTAATTTATATTTATAAATTAATTTTAAACCGGTTTAGAACTGAACTGAAACTTGTTCAAAAATTAATTAATTTTTATAGTGATTTTCAAAAATTATTGAACAAATTCTAATTCAATTCAATTTTTGAGTCATAAACATCCTTACTTTTTACCAAGTAAATCACAACAAATTGAGGAACATGACATGGCATGGGAAACAATTTTAATCCCATTGTTTTTCTTTTTTGTTGTTTACATTTTCTTTTGTATATCAGAGCGAGAAAATCTCAAAAGTTTCTTTATAAAATTATAATTAATACAATAATTTTTTTTTTAAACCAGTAGTTATGGACATTTGTCCCTTCGAGGACATTAGTTCCTTCGGAGACATTTGACAGGGTAATAGACATTATTAATAAAATTTGATATACAATTGTTCCAACATGTGTTTGATGCACATACTTGATATCGCATAACAAAGTAGATAAGTGTCATTATTTGATTATTTGGCTATGTATAATGAGATTATGGGAGATAGATCACACTCAAATGACAACTATGTAACATGATTAAAATCAACTTTTCATAAGGTTTTAAATAACTAACGAATTGATGAATATTATTGAAAATTGTATATGCATTAACGAATCATAATCTATATAATTTAAAAAAAAATGTTTTACAACACAAACATAATTTAAATAAGGATATACTTCTAAATTATAAAGCTACATTGTTTCTATAACTACAACTTTTAGTAAAAAAGTTCATTATGAATAGCAATAATTTTATATAATTTTAATAAAATATTTAACTCTAAATATTAATTATGATACGGATGTACTAAAAATTATAATGACATTATTATATATATATATTTCAACCTTTATCCCCAAATAAAATTTTAACTGATGAAATAATAATAGAATATGCTAACTTATCATATGCCCATAAAACAAGCCGTTGCTAGACCAAATTCCAGTGATCACAAGAAAATCGAAAATATTAATTACTGTCAAAAAGGAAAAGATTAATGATTCAAAGAATAAAATATTTTTTTAATCAAAACAAAAGAACAAAATCATTGTAGTTATAGCTGAAAGGTTTCCGTTTCATCCCTGTATGCAGCAGTCATGGGAATCATCTATGGGACAAACGTTCACAATATTGTACACAAATTATTGTTACAGTTCCCTAGCATATAGTCTAATCATCCATAATAATCTACAACAAAGAGCAGACCCAAAGAGACAATTTCTCCATGGTTCTGCATAGAATTTTCCAAGCTAGAGTACATTCCTAACCAAAGGTCTTTTGTTTTGGTCGGGAAAATACAGCTACTGTTCTTGGTGCCTGTATATGTATACAGTATATACACATGAAGTCGATCTAATCGAAGTTCATAAGTGCGTAAGATCCCTGCTCTATAGCTGTCAATGTTTCCTTTCCCACTTTCCTTCACGCCTGTTTTCTCTTTCTCTACGTTCACCAAGTTGCCTCGACTTGCTTCCTCTTGAACTATGTCTTTGGGATCCATATCCACCAGACTGGCCATCAAATGCTGATACCAATTCTGGGTCTCCAATGCTTCCGGCATCCCCTGAATCCTTGCTTCCATCAACATTCTCTTCGTTTATGCTGCCACTGTCATCCTGTCGGTCACGTGACTGTAAGATAGTTGGCATCTGGCCTGAAAATGTCCGCGAAACAGAAAGAACTATAGTTGGTGACGATGTATTTGATGAATTGGTGGAAGGAATTTCAGGCTGTAAGCTTCCGGTGCCAGCTCTAGTGCTCCCTTCATTACCAGATCTTCCATTATCTCTTTCCCGAAACCTGTCCCTAGGTCTACTACAAGATGAGAAACCCAAAAAACCACATAAGGAAAAGGAAAAGTAAGAAATAACATCAATCCTTTCCAAGAGAAAAAATATTTATAACCAGAACATTCATAGCAAGGAACTTAGAAGATTCATGAAGGTAACTGATTAACAGCTTACCTATTGTGAGTGTTGGAAGAAAAGTCACGCCTAGATGGTCGAATTCCCGATTCGGCTTGCTCTATTTCACGCTGAAGTTCCCTCTACATATAAATGAAGAGGTATTATTTCAAAAGCCGTGTAGCAGAAAAACATAAAACTATTTCTCAAAGCTTTTCTGGGAAAAAATAATACAAATTCGTTATGCTGCATTTGTTTCCCTTTGGCTCCACTGTTTGATCAAAGAAGGAAGTAAATATAACATAAAGAAACTTCCTGGAAGTAGCAGAGTATGGAATACATCATAAAAGGGTCACAACAAGAATGCCACGTCCTCTTTAAAGACCACTAATTGGATTGTTGTAATGATTGCTGGACCGACTCCACATTCCACAATTGGGTATTGATCCGATAAATGTATCATATAATGGCACAAATTATTGCTATGTTTGCTAGATGACACTGGTCTCTTCATTAACTTGGCATCAATAAATCCCTCTCCTATAGTGATTTAGAAGAGGGAGTTTATATATAAAGCAATTGACTCGGTTTATTGCTCAATAGGAGCCCACTTTTGTGTGCAAACTCCATCACACTCTGATAGAGCTAAAGTTGGAATACTTGGGTCCTAGCACTCTCTATGTGGCTTAAAGCAGTCTCCTCTATGTTTTACTTCTTTAGCCTTATTAGTCAAGCCATGGCAACGCTCATAGTTAAGTCAATCATTCTATTCTCTACATTTAGAAAAAAAATCCACATTAGGGATTGTACGTTTTCGGATAAGTAAGATTTGAATTGTAAATTTTTCCCATTTTCCTATATTCCTGAAGTTAGAAATTTGTAAATCATGTTTTGTATATTCATTAATGCATAGGGAATTCCTTGAGAAATTCAGAAATCTTTCACTCTTTTCAAGTGACACCAAAGCTTCGAGAAAAATGCATCTACCGTGTCTCTCTGGAGAAGATTCTTATTACTGATTATAAATTTATAATCAACTCTCTATCAAGCAATTTAAAAAGCATTTATTCAAGCATATAAATTGTAGCTGTGTTTTGTAACTTCCAATGACCAATGCCACAAAGGTTTACCAAGAGTTCCTTGGATCAATTATGCATGTAACTACACCCAGCTTGAGTGGTAGAATTTGAACATAGGTTTAGTAAGTCTCAATGAGCCAGACTTGTTCTAGTAGTGCAACACTTATACTAGAACTACATTAGTATTTTAATTAGAGTTTTTAAATCAGTATTACAACAAAATTGAGAATAAATTCCAGGTTTACGTGTGATTACCTGTGTTTGTCTCTCCTTCTCCATATCAAGATTGTGACGCAGTTCCCTTGTTTTAGCACGCTCTATTTCTAATAGTTTTTGTCTTTCCATCTCTTTCTCCATTTCAGCCACTCTCTCCCTATTTATTTATTGGACAATGCTCAGTTTGGCAGTACAAAAAATAAACACAACATGAAACAGGCAGTAAAATCCTCAATAAGGAGCTAATAATACCTATCAATTTCTTGCAGAATTTCTGCTTCCCGTAAAGCTGCTTCTTCCAAATATTTTTTACGGTCATGTCTCATGAGTAGTTTCTTTTGTCTACGGACTAGGATATCTTCTTTAATTTTGGACGTTTCTCTGATAACAACACAAGTAAAACAAGTTTTCAAGCACTTTAGCCACAAACCTCACCAGCATACAGGATCAAGACTTCAAAAAGGTTAAAGACAGATGGAAAAAAAAGTAATCATAAGAAGCATTTGTTACTCCATCGTCAATACAGAAAATCTGAAAGAAGAGACAGTAAACCCAGACCATACTGGCAACTAGAATACAGTTTAGATAGGGAAGAAAATCATAACAAGAATCTATATGGGATTATGTAGACTTTGTAACAGTCTTTTTTAATTTTAATATATTTTTTGGCCGGTAAGGTGCACAAACAAGATACTATAACTAAAAAGAAGAAAGTGGCCAACTGAATATAAGGGTGGCCTCATGAACAAAAAAGAAGACAAAAAATGAGGTATACAAGAAAACACTCAAGGGAGCTACCCAGTAAAATTGACTTCTATAAAACTAATTTCATAGAGAAACCATGAGCTTTAACAAGGAGGTAACTCTGCCCAAAGGAGGCTTATGGAATGGTTCATACTTATAGACTTACAAATGCTCTGAATCAAAAAATTTATGGACACAATTAGCATTCTCTTCCAAGTGGAAAAGAGGTAAGTTATAATCACTTACAGGGTACGAATGCACTCTCTGATCTGCTGAAGCCTTGAAACATCCTTTCCGCTGGCTGTGAAGTTCACATTTTGTAAAATAGGCAAAGTTGAAGAGGGGTGGGGAACTGTTAGCAACTAAAAAGTTATAAAACGTTTCCATATGACCCAAAAAACTGTACAAAAACTTTTGCCTTAGTTACAAGAAAATTAAAATGCTATAGACCAGAAAGAACTTACAGCGTAGACTTGGAATTTGATTCCGATCTTTGGAATCCTCCATTCGTTCAGGTAATGCATGTTCCTTCTGTATAATGTCTAGTTCCAACTCAGCCTCCTCTAGCTCCTAGAAAATATTCATAATATATGTAACTAATCTGATAGATTTTAAAATAATAAATTGTTAGGGTTAATAACCTCTCATACCATATCATCTTGGTTAATTTTTGTTGAGAACATATCAAAGTATGAGTGAACCGCTGTTAAGTTGCCAAGGACCTGTTGCAAATCAATTATGTTAAAAATGATGAAATCTAATGTCACAGAAAATTTGGCTACGATGACCAAAATTTATGCCAAGTGAAAACTAGTAATGTTTCACGGGATGTTGGCATCAGACACAAAATAGAGCTATGTGGTTACGACTTTGTTGCATGTATACAGTACCAGACTTCAATTCAAACAAAATTTGGATTTCCACAAATTTGAAAAGATGATGTGATGGTTTTAAGTATATTACCTGGAGCACAGATTCACGCGTGTTAGCAAAATCTGGGTCATGCTGCTTTGAAGAATTTGAAGAAAGTACTTCTTTCAGGGCCTTACACAAGCATGATTTAGGAATTCGTTATTGGTCAATAACAAGGATAAAATACTAAACTATGCTTTATCTTAAATGGTATGAATGACTAGTTTCATTGTAGAAGATACCTCTTTGGCCTCATCTCCGTCTCTCAATCTACATAGAACTTGACAAGTCCTCTTTTCAAGGTCTCCAAGTTTGCCATCTAGAAAAGAAATAGAAACCAAATTTCAAAGTTAAAGGCATGCATAACACAATCCAAAATTATATAATATGACCATTTCATACAGATATGACAAGGATGAAGATGTGTATACCATATTTTGTTGACGCTAAAGTCTCAACATTTGCCCATACATTTTGAGGAATCAAAGAAATATCTTCGGCCGGTGAGTAAAGACAGGCATAAGCAATAAGTGCTAATGAAAGTTGAAGGATAGAACCATCATGCGATGGTTGTGCATTACGCAAACAACAAATGCTATCGGCTGCCACAAGAAAAGATTGTAAGTGATGGCGCTCAGCAAATGGTATATAATTTGAAAGAAGAGCCATTGCATGAACCCTTATTTGTAATGATGTATCAGATGATGCCAGCACAACAACCTCATCCCAAGTATTTGAAACCAGCTGAGATAGAACAAAATCAGGAACAGATAAAACTAACTTATTTGTAACAAAGTCAGCGCAAATTCTAGAATTTATCACTGGTCTTTCACCATTCACACACTGGCCAAGAAGTCTTCCCAAATGTTTAATTGCTATAATACGTTGTTCGGGTTCAGCATGTCCCAGGAATGTACAAAATAGATCTGTGAGAGGAACCTCACTTTCTCGGCTGTGATAGATGCCTCTGGCAATCAAAGAAGACAGCCATTTATCACTCCGCAAACGCCAAGAGATTTTAGGTGCATTGCAAGCAACTTTCTTTATGGAAGAACATATAATGCCAACCACATTATCCAGCGAAAAGCTGTAGGGTATTCCAAGTAAACAATCAAGCATCAAACAAGAAACTTCCCAGCAACCGCTTTCTTGGAGAATAGTGATCAATTCAGAGAGGCCTTGAACACTAATTTTCCAATGAAGAGAGAACAGGTCAGATGATTTGGCCAGTGAAGAATCTTGATCATCATCTTCAAATTTTTGAGAAACCGATGTCAAACATTTTGAGAAGACAAAACACTCTGCTGATGATATTGTCAGTTTTCTGCTTATCTGAGGATGAAGATTCCAACAGCGCTCAATAGCTGGATTAAGCTCAGATATGAGAACCTCTATGTCTTTAGAAATCCCTTCTAAATCTTCAGAAGGCAAATGACAGTGATCAACGTCAGTAGCAGAATTGTTATGTTCTATATTATGGACATCATTCTCAAATGAAAGGTCACAGATATCACTAAGAAACCATGGATTTGGGTCATCAGAAATCCCACCAACATTCACATGAGGAAAAGGGGGCAACTGAAGAGGAATAACACCAAATGCAGTTAATTCATTCACTAATAGTACTTTACAATTATCCATAACACATTGAAATGCACTGAGATAATCATGGAGAGAAGTCGTTGGCTCTGAAGCAGCAAAGCTCACCAAACTTAATAAAGACTGCAAAAAGTCCCTTCTATATCGAATAGATAAGTCAGGAAAAATTGAAGCCAAAATAAAAATAGCCAGAGCTACATTGTACTTTTTATCTTCAGGACTAAGTTCGACCTCACTCTTCTGTTTGATTTTACTAAAAAGAGCATTAAAGCATAATTCCTCAAAGTTCAGGCAGGAATCACCATCCAATAACCTTTCATCATGAGAAACCTTGGACAAAGAATAAGAAATAATTGGTTTCATCAAACACAACACAGAATCAAGAAATGGAACATCACAGTATGAAGAACTTGAAAGTGACACAAGCACATGCACCAATTTAGGTGTCTCAGGAACCATGGCGTCCATGTGCTCAACTATAATGGCTTCAAGTATATAAAGGATTATTGCTCTGGCATTCTTCGCATTATAACCTTTCAAAACATCACTACCAATTGAAGAGGTGAAAGAAAATGGCCATGAACACAGCTCAGAAAACCAACACAAAACATCAGGAACAAGAGTGGAAGATACAGATCTCAGCTGCAAACCAACAGCCTCTAAAATGGCTTCTCCAAAAGATTCAAATTGCCCTTTCATATTTGGAAAGAACTTCCAGAGTTCGGGGTAGACTGCAGAAAAAGATTGTTCCTCATGATATTGGTTACCTTGTTCAAATTCTTTCTTAGCTGATGAACTATGTTCAACCAGCGAATCTTCAATTTTAACCTCTTCATACTTTTTATTGATCACATTATCAACAACAGCAAGATCATCAGCAAAAATGGAAAGTAAATATGTCAGCTGAGACAGATCAGATGCAAGGAAAATTTGGTCTTTGATATATTGTTTGGCATTACGAGATACTGCCATCCACCCCAGAAATCGAACCAAAGGGTACACAGAAGAAGAAAAATGAGAAATTCTCTGCATCCATGCTGAAGGGGGAATTAAATTTCCACAGAGGTGATTATTTTGGAGGCTTGTTCCAAAATTTTCCTCTTCACCTCCATTGCTTGAAGCAATAACCAATTTTTGTAACAGTAACCAACGCCGTTCTACCCCATGTGTTCTTTCTTTTGCCAAATGCAAACCACCTTCCTTCAGCTCATGATGAAAAGGTGCCAGCATCTTGTTTAAGTCTTCAGCATATTTTAAAATGATATCAATCACACTTTCTGGAGAGCAAAATAGTTTAGTGCCAGTGTGCAAAAAATACACAAGGCTTTGCAGGAGAATTTCATGCATTGAAATTTGTTCTCTCTGCAACCGTTGGATCAAAAAGTTACAGAGAAGAGCTTGGTTTTGTCGAACTAAGGTTAGAGCATCTGCATGTTGCTCATCATGAGAAGATATCTTGATAACCTGTTCATCAAAACCTTCAGCACAATAAGGACCACCTTCTCCATCAGATACTCTTATATGATACTTCCTATCCAACTCTGCAGCCTCGAGCAGAATGTGAAAAGCAAGTTTATCTCTCTTTCTCTCTATATGTGCTATTGTTTCTAAGTTAGGTTTATTTTTTCCAAAAGCCCCTTTTGCCTCCACATTTGCATGAGATTGCACGATTTTACCTTCCTTTATGTTCAAAAGGTCTGTAAGTTTTGAAGAGGCTCCAATTGACAACATAAAATACGGGTTTACATGGCATTCTGCTGCCAACAGAAAAGCATCAATTGCAGCATCATGGGTTTCAACAGTGATGTCATTCTGAGAATGCAAATCTAAAGCCAAACGTCTAAACTCAGAAGCACGAAGCTCACAATCATGATAGTTTAAAAGTTGAAAATAATCTGCCTGAAGGTTGAAGTATTCAAAACCAAGGCCAGAATCTATGACAGCATTAGAAAGGAATCGGTGGGTGGAATGTTTATCAACCACATGTTTGGATTCCAATCCCATATCCCCAGCGTGAGAACCAGAGCTAATATGGTTGGGAACATTAGAATAGTTTCGCAATGAAATACCCTGCAATTCTGGTGGAGCAAAAAGTAGATTACGGTCTTCAACAAAATCAGATCTTCCCGCTGTTTCAGATACCTCCGTTTTTCCATCAGACTCATCTTGACTATTGAACTTGGAAAAAGCACCTCCACCATTAACTCCAGAAGAAAGAGGTGAAACAGATCCAGTTTCATGTTCAGTTGGTGATTTGCAAAGGTCAACATCAGGAGGCAGTAACATGTGCGGTTCCAGTATCGAGAGAAGCACGCTACAGACAAAGGTAAAAGTGTAAAACAACAAAATAAATATAACTAGATTCTGACAAACTGTCATGTTTACCAGATACCTCAGAGGAATGGATAAGAAACATTTAATACTAGGTTCCAGTCATCATTTAACATTAATTATAATAATGAAATACAGATCCAAACACATTTTAGTTTGGCGTCAAATATTTAACAAAATTATGACTTATTTTCTGTCTAGTAACTCTAGTTAGAAAGTGAAAGATCCACAAGATATACTACGTACTTCATCACATATACAAATGAAAGAATAAACTGCAAAATGATCCCAAAAAATAAAATAATTTAGCTCAGACACATGACACCACCATGCATTACCTAGGAGCCACGGACCCATGTCTCCATTCTGATTCCAAAGAAGGCAGAACAGCTGGCTTTTGTACTGCAGCACGGATGATATTTAAAGCAATCATGCAACTGTGCTCCTGCTTTTCTGGAAACGAAGAAGATAGATCTCCAAAAGCTATTTTGCTTTTTGATACAACAATGGCAGGATCAAGAAAAGGCTCTAGCATCTCCACAAGAAAGAGAATTCTGTGTTTAACTTCCTGGAAGCCACATTAAAAATAATTAACATTATTTGACTCACTTCTTTTTGTTTGTTTTGAAAAATTAAAGGCACCATCTTAACAAATGAAGAGCTCAATCATTTGATCTCCTGCAAATTGATAAGGATACAACATGAAGATAATGAAATATAACAAGACAACATTAGTTTACCAAAAAGATAAATAAACTCCTTACACAACTTAAGTTATTTTGAGATAAACTACATGAAACACCCTCTGCCGAACCAACATGCATTCTAGTTAACAACAAAGGGGATAACAAATCTCCTTATATATCTGTTTGGAACCAGGTATTTTATTACAAAGAATGGGGAAGTAATCCCTGAATACAACTATACACTACTTTGAGAGTTTCTTGGATGGCTAGATGTTTTTTCCTCTCATCTTCTATTTATAAATTATGATATCCTACCTTACCCTCTCTAACTACCTGAGGTCTACTGTGGTAATACCAAACTAATAGTAACTAACTAACATAAGGGGTTATCTAATAAAACTCCCCCCTTAAGGGTATGTTTGGACAGAGAATTTTGGAAGGGAGGAGAGGAAAGGACTTATTTTTCTTTTCTAATTTAAGGAAACTATAAAATGTGATTGAAAAGTTATACAATCATCTATCATGTTATTCTTTCAATTTTTTTAAAATCTCAAATATATACCAAAATATAGACTAGGCCCACCAAAACCCTCAATCCAAACATACCCTAAAAGTTTCACTTAGTCCTCAATATACACATTTACATGTACAGGATACAGGATTTAAAAAAAAAAATTAGGGTATGAATTCAATATAAATTTTAAAATTTTCAATAGAATTCTATTTAGATATGACCTAATGGCAGAAAAGATAAAAACACTCAAATTATCATAACACATACATAAAAAGAGACTAAACTGTTCAACATGAAAACAAACGTCTCACACAAAAAACTATAATACATAAATTATTTTGCAATGAGCATTACGAGATCAAAGCATGATTCTGAATATCACACGTCAACAATGTCAATCTCATCATTTCTTTGCCCATCATTAGTGAAAATAAGTCTCTAAATCTGATTCCACATATCAAGCCCAAAGTTCTCTTTTGCAAAGGATGTGCAAGATATAAACCATTCATTTGCTTTCAACTGAAAGATGTACGAGATAAAAAGCCGATTCCTGAGACCCCATGTACTAAGCTTACATTCGGCAATGATCGGGCACTCCAATTTCAAGCACAACAAATCAATATAGAAAGAAAGAGAAGAGAAAAGGCAATAGTTATTACTCTCATATGGAGTAAGCAAACTAGCAAATTACCTTGTATTTTCCCAATATGTCATCCACATGCCCAGAGAGAGCTAGCACAATATACTTTAAGGCAGCACGAGCACGAACGGGTGATTTGCGAGCATCCTGATAGACATGACAGAATCAAGAATAATAAGCAACTAAGAAATTTTTTAAGCAAACAAATCATTAAACAAACACACAACACAAGGGAAGTGAGCAGCGCACAAAGATCTATGTCCAAAAGTTACATATTATCAATACATGAGCAACGTGTTTCAACACGTAGAGCATAAATAAGGATTAGTATTCATCAAATACATGTCAGAAAGTATGTAACCAAATAGTGTCTAAATATATTGCATATAGGCTACCCACAATCATGTAAATACAGCAACAAGAATAATTGTAATCATCTTATGCTCCCTAACCAATTTATTTTAACTCCCTTGTGCCATGAAGTGGCAAGTACTCGCAAACATCAATTCAAGAAGTTGTGAATTCAAGAGCTTGGGTTTTGGGGGGGTTGTGTAAAATACATTTGCAAAAAACAAGCTACATTGCACATCGCCTTAAATGCAGAGATAAATTGTCATTTCATCATAGATAGAAATTTTATCTGGAGACATCGCCACTCTGGCAATACAAATGAATAGTTGGAGTATATATCTAAGCATGGTACAAATGACTAATATACTCCAAATTGAGTGGAAGTGTTAGGAAGCATGTGAATAGTATTTAGGTTCATTGTAAACAGACTAACTAATTCATGTAATTAAGGTCATTAGAATACTTGTTATCTTTGTATTTATTTAACAGATGGAGCTTAACACTTGGGTTTCATATTGTAAAAAACAAAACAAATGAATTTCACCATTTCTCTCTTTTCGCTCTCCTTCAACACAAAATATGAGCAAGAGATATAAATAAACCTGGATTATTCCCAAGAGATCCTCCAAAAGCTCCAGAGTAAGATCAACCTATGCAAAATAAGCCCAAAGATGAGGAAACAGACAATGTTTGAATGATAATCAATGACCAGACACAGGTCTTTTCATGCCAAACTGCTTTCTGCATCAATTTAGATATAAAAAGAACTTAAAGTAAAAAGAATAAGTAGCCATTTGTTAAAGCAGAATTTATATGTGTACGTATTTAAGAAAGAAGAAAAACCCAACTAGCCCTGTAACTTTCTATTTTAATTTTGATATTTTTAGTAAAAGAAGAAATTCATTAAGACAAAGAGAATTAATTACCAAAGAAAAAAGACGAAGAACATTTAGCAAAAGGGGCTTGCAGAATATGGGATCCTCAATAACAAAAATAAATAAGAAGTGAAAACACCAATGGAGCAAAGTTACCAATACTTTGGGCCCCAGCATGTATGTTGACAATTCACATTTAAATAAACAGTATGCTTCCAACATAAATAGAAACCCAACATATGATCTTATCCATTACCAGCTGCTAAGCCAAAAAGAAACCCTCCTGACAAAATGGGCATTGCAATCCTACAGTCCTACCAAAACCATATAGTATCTTAGATTACATGTTGCCATCAAAAGTTAACCTTCTCACAAAACCATTGAAGCAATTATCAAAATTGGTTCAATGATCAGTAGCACACCTCACTTTACCATTAAGGCGGAACAATGTATTTCACAAGGAAAAACAAGTAGAAAATATATAAGAACAACGAGTAACTTATTCTAAGTAAGCACCACATAAAACATGCATGAAATTTAAACACGATACAGATAGAGCAAACACTGAACCAGGTTTTGGTATAATGATGGTGATGGTGGTGATCTTGATAAAAACGTAATAATCAACAAAGAAAAATCACTATCTAAGAAAATATCTCAAAACATGTGGAATCAGTTTCTAGCATACCTTTGCAATCACTTGAGTAATCCATGGTGCTAGTACACCAGAGCATAAATCAATCAGCACACAAGCAGCCCTAGCCTATACAAAATTTATGGCCGAATCAGTTGTAAACCCAAGATAAATTATTTTATTTAGAAGCTGAAATTTAGTCAAGTAGGTTTCTCTTTTCGTTTCCATAATTTCAGTTTGTGATACTTTTAGCAACTTTTTCCCCTCAGCATTATATGTATTATCGTTGTATCATTTATTCTATTTGTATTACCTTTTTTATCAGATGAAGGACAACAGTCAAGTAACTAACTAACTGAAATCTATTTTCTGCTATATTCTAATACACCTTCCAGGTCTCATTTACTCTGTTCACGTGCCTTCTAATTCAGATTAAAGGAATTGATCTCATGACCCTGCTAGAGTTTTTCTATAAATATATTCTTTTCAAATTTCTAAATCATACATTGAATAGCATTCTTTTTAATCTTGATAAAGCCACCTATAAAGCTCTCTCCTAGGTCAAGCCTATTATTTGTTAAGTGGTTCTTCAAATAATCAATAGAAGAAAATAGTCAATAGAAGAAGATTAAGACAATGTGCAGGTTCACTGGCCACATAAGGTTCTTGCATCTAGTATGTGTGATGTTTGTTCAAATTGGTACCTAGTATTCTTACATTGTTCTGATTTGGGATAAGATTAGGTGAATGGTTCAATGTGGTGTAGAGCAAATGGTCTGTGTAAGGGTATTTTCCAAACAAATGCATCAAAGGATTGTGCAGTATATTTTTCATCTTTCTTTATATAGTATATAGAAATGTTTCCAAGCTCTAATAAACTCTTTCTGCATCAGAAGCTCAGAGCATAAAAGCATACAGTTGACATAAGATGCGATACATTATGCAGGTTACAAATCAAGCTTAACACAATATAAAAGAAAAGAAGTTAAAATTCCAATTTAAAATTAAGAAATAGCTGGTTGACTAACATGAGATGGTGAATACGAAGATAAGTAACCAGCACAAGCACGAAGAAGGGAGCGATAGGTAGCTGATGTTGCTGTAGCAACAATCTGCACACATAAAACATAAGCAGGAAAATCATGATTGAAGACACCACAAAGAACACATAAAAAAAACATCTAGTCAGGTGGGTCTATAAAAGCTTTTGAAATATAACCTGAGATAAGGCCTGTTGTACAACAGGTTGATTCCACTGAGAAAAAGAGTCATCCACAACATCAAAAGAATTGCTTACCCATGGGCGTAAAGCTGTCAAAAATCCAACAGAGCAAAAACTAAATAATCATATTACGTGGTTTCAGTAAAAGAAATAATAGCAGCAATACAATTTTACAGATAAAAAAAAGTGAATATCATGATATTTGTTTCTTCATGTATAATACTTTAATTAAAAAATAAAAGCTTTGGGAAAATAATAAAATTCCCTGATTAAGAACTACATTGTTTGAACAAGATATCAGATGAGTGGAACTGACAACTACTCATTACTTTTCCATAATTCCATTTTCAGAGCACTTTATTCAGATGACCAAAAATCCCTCACTTTCACATACGCGATTCTTGATGTTGAAATGTAAAACAACTGAAACTTGATGTTCACACAACTGATTTAGGAAAATGTAAGTTTCATATACACTAAAAAATAAATTAAGAGTGAGCACAAATCTCTCCCTTTCCCTAACAAGATCTTCTATAACACAACGTAAAACAACACAAATCCTCCAACGCATCTGCCTAGCCACCCACCCTTTACTCTCTCAAAAAAAGCCTCCTACCTTTTTCTTTCTCTCCTCCATTTTCCAAGACAACTTCCTTCCACAAACATGGCATTTAATACTTTTTAATTTGCAAAAACTATTATTTTCTTACAAAGAGTTGGGCAGGAGAATTCAATTACAAAAAATCTCAGTGTTTCATAATGATGCACAAAATGGCTTCATTATGCTTTGACCCTGTCACTGAACCCAAAAGCAATTTAGTAGTAAAACTCAACCTGGCAGCAAAGCTTGTACAAGCGGCAACGCAGCCCAAAATTCCGAAATTCTCTCAGCCATCTTGCTGCAAAGAACAGGCTGTAAACTGCAGAGCGTTAAACAATGTACATAAAAGACTGCAAATTTGAACCATAAAATCGACACCAAGGAATTATGTAATATTTTATTGCAACGAACCTGAGCTGCACAAGAATAAAGAACATGTAAGATCCCTTCTTCCACTGCCCCAATATCTAGTACATTAAGATAGCTGCAATCCCAGTGCTCATCTGGCATCGTGAAGTCCTCACCAAACAGGTCCGAGTAATCAACTAAAGTGCAAGGACTAGACAGTTCCAATTTTGATTTCTCCTCCAAAGGGGCAATAAATTCATTTTGAGGGTCTGATACATCTTTCTCAGGATCAGGATCTATGAGTTTCTGAATGATTCTAGATGCCTGGAATAATGGGAAAGTACCCAGTAAAACATATTAGCAACAACAGGTTGAACACAGATAATCAGATAGAAAAAGAAAAGGATAGACATTTCCCCAGTAAATTAAAATTTAAAAGGAGATTTAGTTTAAATATACAAAATAGTAAAAGAGAGATAAATACCGTCCTACAGACAGAGCCCAGATCAGAATCTTTGTAAGCCTTTCTCAGCAGCACAAAAATGGCATCTGGCCGGAAAACCATAGAGCGATATGCAGACAAATTGAAAGATGATGCACTTCGCGATCTCCTTGGCTGTGTTTAAAAAAAATGATTTTTGAGGAAGGAGGTCAGTATACAGGCGGAAAGACAAACAATGGTTATTAGTATCTTACGATACGTGCGAATCATATCTCGATTCGATACAAAATTGATCCCAATCAATATGAATCCCTATTGTGCATCTATTTTGGAACATGAGTCACATATTGAATCCCCATTCACTATGATGAATCCTAATTCATTCTAATGAATCAATGTCAAAACGTGTAGCCAACCCTTTTTTTTTCAACTTTGTATAGTCAACCACTTTTCTTTTGTCACTTGATTTATGACTTGAATCTTAAATTATTAGGAGTTCCTATATGTATTATTTATTTAATTAATGAGTATTACATATACTTTAGAATAATGGCCATCCTCATCCCTTCTATCCCAGTTTTGGGGTTGGCCACTCCACTATTTGGGACTAATAATGTTGGTACTTTCTTTCTCCTCTCTAATTAAGTTCTTTTCTTATCAAGGAAAATGAAATTGGAAATTGGACGAGTCAAAACAAAAAGATAAATACAGACCGTAAATGCATTTCGGTTGTGAAAATCAAATATCCAAATGCCATTGAGAGACACATAAAATAGTATATGAGAGAAATAAAAGGTCGTGGAAGCTACCTCAAAGTTAGAGGAGACAGTTAGAGTAAGGGCTGGTGACAGTTGACTACTTTTGTAGACTTCAGGGTCAGTGATGTTGCCTGGATGCTTTGAAGTTGTCCTGTAATTACACAAATTGTTTGTACTAAAGCAAATAGGAATAGCAAAATAGTCGATGCACACACATGCTAATTGAATTTATAACTCAGGAGCTTCAGTTTGTTTGGATGCCGAAAGAAATAGGGGAGAGAGAAATAAAAGAAAAGGGAAATTGAAGATGGACTCTTAAGTTGTTTCGGTTGATATATTTAGAAATGAAAGAAATACTAAAATTTCTTGAGTTACTTGAATGAGTAGAAAAATGAATAAAAAGAAATAACTAAAAAGAACAAATGACAGCAATAATATATATATATATATATATATATAATACATAATACATAATACATATATATTTGAATGCTAAAAAATTAAATAACATACTCAGATTACATGAAAATATTCATACTTAAGCAATAAAAAGTCAGAGGTCTTAAGCAAAATACAATTAAATACCAGCCAAAATTATTTTTTTATGCATAAACTAGTATTACCATTTAAAATATTTGTTATCTAATTAAATTTACAAAAAAAAATTACCTTATATTTTGTTCTAAATATCATAAAGTAGATGCATCACGCATATAATATTTTTTTTATTCTTTAGTGGAAATTACTAAGTAAAATTGTGTTGAATTATAAATATCATATATTTGTGTTTCACTATATTTTATTTTTGTTATCATTATATTTTATTTTAGAAACTACAAACCTACATTTTTTGGTGATTGTACTGACCCACTTAAATTAAAGATAGAAGCAAAGGGATATGTTCTAATTCCAGGCCCAAACCATTATCCCCTTCTTTAGGCTGAAGCTAGTAGCAAACAAATAGTCAAAGCATGGCTCTTAAACAAAACCAAGCAAACTCGAAGATGCTCGGAAAACACAGAAAGAGTGGGTTACGGAGGAAGGAATACAGAAAGAAACAATGAAAAAGTCAAGATCTTTCTTTTTTTTAGATTTTCCTTCCCCCGACAATGTTTCATTTTGGTAGCAGCACTCCAAGCACGAAATAACGGCCACAACAGCTGCACCTCTATTTTGGTCTGCATCACCAAGTTTGGGGGCAGCCATGCACTGTTCAGCGCTGCCCCAGACCACTACTGTCAACATAGTTTCAGAATAATATAAATGAATATTACATGAACTTTAGAAACATTTTTGGAGAAAAATACTTTGAATGTAGTTTACAGAGGAGTGAAAGAAACTATCGAAGTATCACTATTTTCCACATCTAAACAATGACCTGTATCTAAAATCAAGTTTAAAACACACAGACAAAGAAAACACAAATCAACAGATATACTCATCATGTTTGTATACAACAGAATATTTCATTGCTAAAAGTAATAAACATACATGTCATTAGTCAAAAACACGCATGTCATTAATCAAGAGTAGCAAGCCAATATCAGGAATTCTTAAGTTTTAACAAAGCAAATGCAAACCAAATAAAACTTCCCACCAGTGACAAATAATTGAATCCAGAAGAGGATATGAAAAGCAAACAAACCTTGCATTCGCCGCATGAAGAATAGGATAAAAAGGACCCGCTAGCATGGCAAGAAATCGCAGGTTAGATTCGGGATTATCTGGAAAGCTTGCAAGGTCTGTCTGCAGTTTTATACACAATGCTGAATGGCATAAAAAATATAGAAAGCCAAAAAAAAGGTAGCATTCTGAATAAAGTAACTAAAGTAAATTGTTCTCATGTTTACCTCAAGTTGTGGAAGAAATACAAGCAACCGATTTGTCATGTCTTGCAGCAACTACAAACAAAACATCAGAAAGGAAACCCAAACAATAATAACAGAAGAAATAAATTACATTACAATCAAGCATGTTGATGGCAGCTAAATGTAATCAACCTGGAGATGCATATCATGAGGATCCTGTTTATGAGAAAGAATGTGCGGAAGCAAGTAATTAACAACTGGTTGAAATTCAGCTTCAAGACCAGCCACAGAAACTCCTATTAGCTGCAAGAGAAGATGGTAAAAACAAGCTCAGCAATGACAACATCTTGAACACCTTTTTTTATAAAAGAAATTGTACTAGAAAGAGAAAGAGAAAACTAAAAAATGGAGGATAAGGAATACATAGAATAGATAAAGAGGACTAAACAAAAGTCATAAACTAAAACAAAAGTGAGTGAGTGTTCATATAAAAGTCATATAATCTGAGATCGTGTTGCATAGACAAAGCACATCGCTAATCCCTATTTAACTAATACTAGAATCATTATCCTGATTAAAAAAGGAAAAAAATCATGAAATATAAGGAAACATTAAACCATTTCTAGGAGATAATCTAAGATGGCAATATCCATTAAAAGGCTTAGGGTAACAAAATGGTGGTGGATAAAATTAATTTTGAGGTGGGTAGAATTGATTCTAATGGAAGCAAAATTTCCTAGCTTTTGCATTGTGAAAATCAATTTTGAGCGTGGAACTCAAACAATTCTTTATATTTACACATCTACATTTAGGTTCTTGCCGAGAAGCTCGATGCTTTCAAAATTATTAATTTCTTACTATCTTATTAACCAAATGACCTAAAGTAAATGTACACAGAAAAGTCTAACATTACTATGGGATTTAACTTAAGAACAATAACAAATGATGAAGAGTGAAAGTGGCAAAGAAATAACAGTATACCTGAACAAAGAAAATAGCAATGGGATTTCCACGCAAACAAGATATTCGCACATATTGGCACGGAGTGTAATTTGTAGGGTAGACCATGTCACGTCTGGGTGCTTCGCAACGTGGGCGAACTTTTTGAAATGTCTCTGGCTGGCAAGCAAATAAGAACCAGTAAGGCAGGCACCACGATGTTATCCATCTTGGAAAAAGCATAATTAAAAACATATAAAAGTCATATCTAATCTAACTGAAGAGGAAGAAATATAATCAACATAGCATCATTTGCAAAAAAAAGTAATTTCTAGAGCACGATTGACATTTATAACACATGTCCTTGTTTGGCATGACTTGTGCCATGCTTGGACCTAATTTTTTTTTTTTTTTGCTTTTCCAAAAAACACAACATTTATAACGCATCTTTATTTAAAATTGAAGAAAAATTACTCAACTCAACACTGTTTAGATAACAAAATGGCATCCACATCAAGTGTAATAGTTTTTCACAATCAATAACTAATTAATCTGTATTTAATAAGCATAACTTAATTACATTACAGATCATAAATGACATGTATGTTGAAAAAGAATCCAAGAAACATGCATCCTTCTTTTGACAATATCATGAGTCAGTAAAATAACAGGATTCAAAAACCCCAAATAAAAGACAATGATCAGACTTCTTATGTTCTAATAAGATTGAACACACCAAAGGTTCAACCAAAATATAAACATCACAAAAATAATTATACAAATGATCATTTATTCTATCCACCATTACCAGCCGAGACCACAATTTTTGTTTTAGAAGATGTGTAGTCAAAAAAGGGTCAAGACCAGTTAAAAAATCAATTTAATAGAATTTGTGTATAAGGAGTTACAAACTGACAGTCGACACAGTACCATAAAACTCCCCTTTATAAATCATCTGATTATATAAAACATCATTCGCTCGGTAATAATCAATCACAAAAGTATGTTGGAATGCCATAAAACTCCCCTTTATAAAGTATTGACTGGAAGCCAAAAATGGCACAAAAAATAGTTGACATTTGATTGAGACACTTAACATAAGCTCTATAAATCTATAAACAACTCATGAGAATAAGAGTATCCACTGCCAATGATAATTAGTTCAACAAACTGTCAGCCACTAACCTTGTAGCGCAAGCCAACTGCAATTTCCCACTCGAGGACAGACTTGTTATAAATCCGTATATGTGACAACAAGCAAGGCTCCTATAACAACAAAAAAACAACACAAATACAATTCAAGTACGCAAAAAACATAAATAAGTACTATTTAACTAATCATATTAATCCTACACGATAGGATAAACTCTTTTCAACTTTACCACACTATGTGGTTGACACTTGCAAAAAACCTAAAGTTATTATTGTGTAAAAGTTATTCCATAAAATCCATTCAGAACACTCTCTCAGTTTATTTAAATTTGATTATCATTTTTCAGCATGATATAAAATATATCACAGTAAATTCACCATTCTCAACTTCACCACTCCATTGACACTAGCAAAATAACTATAATTAAAGTGAAAATGATATATTCCAGAGAATCCATTCAGATTACTCTATCAGATCGTATAAATTTTATTATCACATTTTAGCTTGATATCAAATACATCACAGAAATTTCATCCTTCTCAACTTCACCACACTATCAAAACTAGCAAGACAACTATATATAATTAAAGCGAAAATGATATTTTCCATAAAATCCATTCATAATACTCAAACTCTCTCTCAGTTCATATATATATGATTATCATATTTCAGCTTGATATCAAATATTTCACAGAAAATTCATCCTTCTCAACTTCGTCACTCTATCGACACTAGCAAAATAACTATAATTAAAGTGAAAATGATATATTCCAGATAATTCATTCATAATACTCTATCAGTTCATATAAATTTGATTATCATATTTCAGCTTGAAATCATATACATCACAGTAAATCCATGTTCTCAACTTCATCAATCTATCAACAAGTGCAAAATACCTAAAATTAAAGTTCCATAAACTCCATTCAGTTAAATTAAATTAAAATCCGATGAATAAAATTTCATTTCAGCACGAACACTCGAAGTAGAGTAAAATTAAAAAACCTAAGCACTAGTATGAATTAAACGTTAAAAAAATGGAATGAAAATGAAATAGAGATAGGAAGGAACGGACATTGAGTTCAAGGAGAATCCATTCTTTAGTGTTTGTGGCGGTGGACCAGTGAGAGCGGAGGTCGGAGTCGAGAACGTTAAGAGCTTTCTGCGACGGAGATTCTCTGGACATGGCTTTGACCTTGAATGGAAGTGGCTTCACTCGAGGCTCCAATTCCACCTCCATTTCTTTTTCTTCTTTCTCACTCTCAGTTTCTCAGTGTCTCACTCGCCACCCTTTTTATATTACACTACCAATCAAATCAAATTCACTGGTCTAGCCACCGTGCCCAAGGGTTAATAAGTAAATTCATATTTTCTATGTTTAGTGCCATTTTATTTATTGCAATATAAATAAATTTAGAAAATGTATATATAAGTTAATTCATTTATATTTATATCAAAAATATTTATTAATTTATGATAGTTTAAAGATTATGTATTTATAACTTTTTTATATAATTGGTTGATTAGATTTTACTATGACTAAATTTTGATTATATATACTTCCTTATATGTTTGTTTCATATTCAAGAGGAGTTTAATCTTTCTTGTAAACTTATCTCTTATTTAAGTTTCCTTCACAAAATCACCGCCTACAAATTTATCTCCACAATATCTTAAAGGTCAGATATTTTGTTGTTGAAAGAGAGATAGTGAAAACATAAATACGAGTTAAATTGTTTTTTTTTTTAATTACGTTGTAAGAGGATAAAATTTTGTCTAAATTATTAAAGATATATATTGAGAAATTATGATTTATAAATAAAATGTTATCTCAAAACTTGATTAAGATATCTAAATTTTGATATTTTAATTAAATTATTCTTCTTTTTATGATTTAATTAATTATTTTTAAATAGATAAATAGGTAAATAATATATGGAGGAAGAAGATGAATATTTGAAATTTATATAAATTTATTTCCAATTCAACATTTATTTTTGAAGGGTTTTTTTATACTAACATCTTAAAGTTACAAGCATTTCTACCTAAAATTAAATTATTTTTAAATAGATGAATAGGTAAATAATATATGGAGGAAGAAGATAAATACTCGATATTTATACAAATTTATTACCAATTCAACATTTATGTCAAGTCCATTTTTTGAAGGATTTTTTTATACTAACATCTTAAAGTTACAACCATTTCTACCTCTTCATGTTATAAGTGTTTTTCATACTAACCTCCATATTTTCTTGAAAAGAAAATTTCACTCAACAACTTTTACAATCATTAAAAGTAAAATTCAATAAATGTTTACTTGACTAAAAATGAAATTTCACAAAGGTTAATGATCGTATACTATCAATGTAAAATAATTTTATATTGATATCTAATTAAGAGTCACCAATTTTTCATATTATATGATCAATTTTAAAATAATCATTTAAATATAGTGTGATGTGGTAAATTAATCAATTGTTATTGGATGTAAGTGTAAATCTATTTTACCCCGACATTGCATGCTCTTTAATTCTTATAATCAAATACTTTTTTCATTTCTTTATTGATTTATTATTATATTTTCTAAAAATAAAGATAAGAACAACTTCTCGTCCAATATAAGTAGTTTAGTTGGTGATTTAAAGAACATAAAATGAGTATTCATATTTTTGCTATTAACACTTCTTAATCGGATTAACAAATTAACCACTAACATTCATCTATAAAAAGATATATTAATTTCCGATAAGTCTATTGCATCTAATCGAATCACTTCTATAGTAGACACATGCATGTCTGTTGTTCTATTAGATAAACTGAGTCTTTTTCATATATTGACAAAACCTTTATTTTTTTTAATTGATTTTTTCTCTAAAAAAACCTTTATTTTTCTTTTCCTATTTACTTTACAAATCAAATTCCTATCTATAAACATTTATACGATTTCTTCTCAATGTCTTCACCACTACCCCATTTCTTCTTCAAGCCTTGTTTGTGTATCTTTTTTTCTTTAACTTAATTATTACACAAATCCTTTTGAATATACTATAATATGGCACAAAAGAACATCGCTTTTGTACTTATGTATGTTGTAGCACTATTTATTCTTTTCATATTTAATTCAACCATTTGTATTGGGGAAACAACTTTAAATATTGTGAATTTTGGGGCCAAACCAAATAGTGAAACCGACTCCACAAATGCACTAATCCTCAATGCATGTAGCTCAACAATACCAACAACAATTTATGTGCCAATAGGAAGATTCTTAGTTGGGGGCAGTGTAGTGTTTAAAGGGAAGTGCAATAACAAGGGTATCATGGTACGTATTGATGGAACACTAGTTGCAACTTCCAACTATGATTTTATTGGAAATGAAGGGAGTTGGTTGATTTTTGATGATGTTGATGGAGTTTCAATCATTGGTGGTGTCCTTGATGATCAAGGCACAAGTTTTTGGGCTTGTAAGAGATCTAGTGAGAGTTAGTTGCCCAATGGGTGCTACGGTATACATTACATTCTTGCCATAATTTGATTGGATGAAATTAATTACTAGCTAAATTATCATCTGGATGTGACACTTAATGAGTGTCTATGCTAGTTATTTCCCCAATTAAATATCAAACTACTTTATCACTCTTAATTAGATTTTAATTTTGTGATTTTCTTTATATATATATATATATATATAAAGACTTTTTTAGAAATACACTTCATATGTTGTCGTCAAAATATTGTAGATATTTTAAATTAAAATATTTGAAGAGAAAAATATTTTAAATCCTTTTATTGTAAATAGTTGAAGAAAAATGTACTAATTAATTGAAATTTATTTTTGTACAAATAACCAAAACTCAATCGGACATAATTGAAATTACGAAATGAACAAAATCAACTCAAAATTTAGAGAGAGAGGATGTGCTTCATACTGTTAAGACAAAATCCCAAATTAATGTTTTGATGATAATTAAACAAAAGGTTAATTAAGAATTCTAATTATGATTCTAAGTGTTTTGGTATTTAACATGTGTATTTGAGTGTGTTAAAACAAGATAGGTATCAAGTATTACAAAACAGATCTCATTAAAATCAAGAAAGCAAAATCAGTAAAACGAATAACATTCTTGACATATTTCTGGAAAACGAATAACGTTCTCCACATTTGCCATAAACAAGAATGATCCGTTTTCTTTGTAAAAGATTGGATCCATAAAGTTTTATTCATCCCATGTCTTCATCAAGAATAAACAAGGATCAATCTAAGTCAGAATTATCCCAAAATTCGAAGGCTCAAAGATATGCTTCATGAAAAGTATAAAGCAAAATAATTCTTTAAGTGAAGCAAATGCAAGTACAAGTTAACAGGCTGTAAAATACACTGCTAATGTACTTTCAATCAAGACCTGCACACTTGACTTAAAGCTAGCAATCATTTCAGACAACTGACAGGATCACAAGTACAAGTCAGCTCATCTCCAACCAATTCGAATAACGTTCTTGGATCTCAAGAACATTCCTGAATTCAACATGAACTCTCTTGCTTTTTGGCTGAACTTATCCATTCACTTTCTCATGGCAACCAGTCTTATTTCAACGGACAAATGAGCTGTCATAAGCTCTCTTGAAGCCTATAAATACAGTTTCACGATGAAGAACAAAACACAACTCAAAGTGTCAAGCAAAGCATCAATCATTCAATTATACTCGAGCTTGTCAAAATCATTCTCAAGTTGCAGTTCCATTCTTTGTGTTGTTTTAGAATCAGTGATAATTGAGTTCTAAAATACATAATCTATTTCTCAAAATAAGAGTTGAGCAATACCCATATTCTAACATTATCAAAATCATTACTTTGTAACTCAAGGTTATATTGTTAACATAGTTTGAGTAGTGTGTAAAAATTCTTTTATGATTTAAAAGGTAGCTTGTAAAATCCTTTCTGAAATAGTGTAAGGTAAACATGTGGAAATCCTTTCTAGGTAGAAAGGTAGAAACTATATAAAAGATCAAGACTGATCTGTGAAAAAAAATTGTGTGTAAACCAAGAACGATCTTGCTTTGAGCACTTAGTGGAAAATCTCACATTTGTGAGGACTGGACGTAACCCGTGTTTGGGTGAACCAGGATATGTGCTTGTGTGATATCTCTATCTCTATCTCTATTTATTATCTGTTTTACAATCAACTTTTATATTGATAAATTGATATTGTTGTTTTTCCACTAACCAAGAACGTTCTCCGTTTATAACCAAGATCAATCTTGAGTTAAACTTTCAATTTTTAAACAGGAATTTTTAAAAGGGGCAATTATAATTCAAACCCCTTTCCTTATAATTGGCATTATTACTTCACATACAACCTTGGAATAGAAGATTTGTGAACAAATGAATGAAGAAAAATGGAGAATTGAAGTCCTATTTATTGTGTTGGTGGGCCAATTTCAGCAAAATTGTCCATCTTGTCTTCCACGTCTCAAAATCCACGCAGGACATTCCACATGTTGTCCTATGTCGGCTACCCAATCACTAATGACACGTGAGATCTGCTACACACGGAATTAACATGTGTAAATGATAAACAAACTGTAAAATTCACTAAGTTAAATCAAATTCACTTATCATTTTTCTTTGAATTGCATACAACATCCTTTATTTGGTAACAAATTACTTTCTTTTGACACCCTTTTAAGGCATAAATGAAAAAAATTTCAATGCACAAAATGTTTGAATAACAAAATCTATCAATACAAGAAGGAATAAAATATCAAAATCTTTACAGGATCAAAATTTCTTAGATACAAAAATAATAATAGTTTATTGATTACGAACAGCCACATTTTTTTTCCCTTTATAGGATTTTCATTATCCTTATCCATCATTCTTATATTTTTTATCCAATGGAATTTTTCATTTTTTCCAAAAATTTTATTGAATGTTATAGGTGTTGGGGAGTCCGTGGAGCGCATGATCAATAACGAATCAAATTAAATGCTCTAAAATTACAAGAGACATTGACCAAAATCTTAAAACATCATGTACATATATTACATTCTTATATAATTAATATTTAACTAATTCTTAGTCAATATGTGACTTAACTACTTACACTTAACCTTAACAATTAACAAGAAAATTAACTCTAACATAAATTAAAAAATTTGAGAGTAAAAAAATAACCGCATCAATTTTTTATATGCAGCATAAGATAGTTAACCATCAATTCAACAAAGATGTATAAAATGGTAAATTTATATAACACAGCAAAATGCAAAGATTAAAATAATTCTTTCAAAATATAAAGAATCAAAAGTATATTTTACCTTAAAAATACAGAAAAAATGAAGGCCTAACTAGGGGTGTAGGTGGGTTGGGTTGGGCCGATTTTGACAAAATCCGATGCCCGACCCGATCAATTATCTTTGGGTTGAGTTAAGTTCTAAACCTGTATTTTTTTCATTTAACCTGAACCGAACCGACCTAATCAAAAACGGGTTGGGTTGAGTTGGGTTGGCAGGTTATACATAAATAATAACCTATTTTTTATTTTATGGGAAAATATATTGAATGAAAATATATTTAATACCTAAATGTCTCAAAAACTATAAAATTTCAATCACATTATTCAATTCTTTAAAAAAATCATCAACCTCTCACAAAAAAAAATTCAACAATTTTCAAATACATAAATAAATTCAACAACAATATATCAATAAAATATAAAAATTCATAAATTCTAAACAATGTCAACTTCAAGTAGAAACACTTAACAAGTTCCTCAAAGTTTGGAAGGGAATAATTGGGAATCTACAAAAACAAATATTAATAATAAAAGTGAGGAGAAAACAACTAGCATTCTACTTGGTCCACCACATTACTTTCATTTTAGTTCACTAAGTTACCATAATTTTTTAATAGTAGTGCTTCATTTATTTATAATTAGAATACTTACTATTTTAAAATAAAATACTAAAAAAAAATGTTTAATAGATTTAAATATAAAAATGTAAACTAAATTCATCATAAGCTTTTGTATAAGCATCATTTTTGTTCATAAATATTATTTAACTCAAATGAATAGTATTTAACTAAAAAAATTTGTATTTAACAAATGTAAAAAATTTAAATTAAATTCATTATAAGCATAAGGTTTCCGTTCATACCTTTATGATGTAAAACTATAACAAAATATAACATTTAAATAAATAGTATTTAACTTAAAAATTAATTTACTCTTTTGAAAGAGACAATTCAAAAATTAGATACGAATTTTATGAGTAGCCATATACGAGATTACAAGGCCAAAACAAATTAAACGCTAAATTGCGAGAAAAATTAAGTATTTAGGCTAGACGCATAAACACTTTGGATCAACATTCATATAAAAATCAAAATCAGTTATTAATAATATCTGAAACCCTATTGGACTGCTAGGCTGCTAAACAAAATTTTTTAAAAAATATAACTAGTTACCGGGTCGGGTCTACGGGTCGACATGTTTAAATTGTTAGACCCATTACCCGAATCAAATATAAGCGGGTTTCAACGGGTTGGGTTGGGTTGGACCCAAAAGTAATCGGATACGGGTAAAAATCGGGTTGAGTTAGGTTGAGTGATCGGATTGGCGGGTCGACCCGCACCCATGTACACGCCTAGGCCTAACCCAAGCGCTAATAAACCCTAATCACTTATATGATTGCGAACGGTAGCAGCCCCAATCCAGCAAGTAAGTTTTCTATTTCCTCATTTTGTTGTTAATTCGTGTAAATAACTATCCTCGTCCCCAATTTGCTTTTTTGACGACAACACTTGAAACGGCGTCGTTTCATCATTCTTAGGAAACCCCTAAAAATAAAGAATAAACCCTAATTAGTGGCCGCAGAACAGAAGAGTAAGAAGAACCAGACCCCAAAACAAACAAAAAAAAACTCAACAATGGGAGGCAAATGTCCTCATAGAAAGGTGAAGAAAAGAAGATTATCTCACAAAACTGATCGACGTGCTAAATTCCTCATTAAAGATATCCTTTTTGTTATTTTTCATTATATTTTTTTTCCATCAAATCTAAATTTTTTGTTTACTCTTTTTATTGGAAAACTCAATTTGTATGTGAATTCTTAACTTGTGAATTTGACACGTGATGATATGGTTTACGATGAATTAAACAAGCCTGAGGAAGAGAGAAAAGCTTTACCTTTAGATGAAGATTTGCCTGGAATGGGACAGTATTATTGCCTTCACTGCGAGTATGTCTCTATTATCTTATTTTTCTAAATTATTGTGGTTTTTTTTTTATATTTTTAATGTTAAAAGTTTATAAATTTAATGATTCTGTGATATGGGTTTGTAAAGTTTACTGGTATAAAGGCACTGCTATGTCTGTATAGGTGTTATATTGCACCTATACTTTTGATTGTAGACATGTTTGGTATCCTACACAACATCGACACATGTGTTTATATATTCAATCTTTTCAATTTTGTCTAATTTTTATTGTTTATGTGCTTGTCATGTCTGGTGTCTGTGTCATTGTTCATTGATAGGAAGAGGACAACTTCGGAGAAAAATTATTCATTTGTTGTTCATTGTTTTCGCTTTTCACTTATTATATTGTTGTTGTTAAGACTTAAAAGGATACTGAAGAGTTCAATTTCATGACCAAATCCTAATATTGTTTTCTTTTAGTTGTTGGTTGGTTTTTTAATCTAACCTATGGTGTACTATTGATTTATGCAGTCGATACTTTTCCGGTGTTGCCGTGAGGGACGACCATTTTAAGACCAAAAAACATCGGAGACGGTATGCAACATTTTCCATTTATTTCTATTGGAAAAGATTGATTATATTGATGGTATTGCTTTTGTGTTTTGAGGCTATTCCTGTTTTGAAGTGTTTTCTTCTGTATGAAATTGTATAGCAGCTAGACATGAACACATCTTTCTTTCCAAATAGAATGTTATTGAGTGGAGTTGATATGCTTACTAGTAAACTTAAGCTTGTTTTGCTTAAACATATTGAGCTTGACCTTTCATCAATCTGAATTTTGTTCCAAAGGTGAAGTAAGTCAAATTACCAAGCCGGAAGACCTGGTGTTTTTTCTTTATGTGAAGTGGTTCAAGAAGTCGTACATTTGGTTAACATATAATTAGTTTCAGTGACTTAATTAATCACTTATATACCTCGTTTAAGTTGCATTTAAGCAAGTTTCTACCCCATTGGTTAATGAGCTTATCGAAACTTAGGTTGCACACATGCACAAATTATGTTTAATTAGTATACTAAAAGTTGTAAATTTGTATTATATAATATATGATACTATACAAAATGTTTAAAATTATTATATAAATAAAGTTAAATGACTCGATTGAGTTGTTTGTTCAAGTTGAATGCTAAATATTCAAAATAGTCTGTTAGTAGCAACTCGCTTTAATTGAATGAAAAATGCATGATTCGTGAATGAATAATATACACCCCTTATATGTAGTTTTAGGTCCAGGAATTGAATTTATACATGGTGTCAAGGCTCTTAAACTGATTCCAATTTCTTGTGTCTGGAAATCATAGCTCGGTTTAGTGTCTTTTGGGTATCTGTATGAAATTGGATCTTAAATCTCATGTTCTTGCAAACTCTACAGTATGTTGAACATCAAACACATTCCTCCTAGTTCATTGCATGCATTGCTGAAATTTAAATTATTTTCAGAATTGAACTACTAGCCATTAACTGTACAGTCAAGTATTAGACAGACGTCTAATCATATTTCACCACCTCATCACAATGCAAACTGGTTTTAATAAAGAGCATTATGATGTAATAATATATGATATATGATTAGGCATGTTTGTAAAACTTGTTTATATTGTCAATGAATAGTTATTAAACTCTTATATCAGTTTAAGAACCTTGAAACCATGTATAACCCCCCTTACATCGACTTTATTTATAGATAGCTTAATTAAAATGATTTGCATCAGTGCCATTTGAGCTACAAGCATGTTATCAGCTTTACCACTTTCTGCAAGATTCATATCAGGGTGCAATGCCGATGATATTGGTTCTGATATTATTACTGTTTGTTTGTGCAGTGTGAAACAAATGATGGGAGAAGCACCACACACTCAACTTGATGCTGAGTTAGCTGCAGGGATGGGAATGCCAGATAATGGACCAAAGCTTATGTCTATGTAACTTTATCTTTTGTGGTGGTTGGGAGATTTTAGTAGAATCTGGTTGTTATATTATGCATGCTTGTTAGTTTATTATTACGATATAAGCAATATTTTGTTATTATTTCAATCAAATCCATATATTTTCTTAATTCCTTCTTAATTAGCCTTTTTAGATCTGAATGTCAGCAACAGCAAGTAAATTTTAATACTGACACTAGCTAGAAAAGAGCCCTTTTAGTGATTTAATCAGTTAGCACATTATAAAATTCAACTTGGTTTTATGGCTGATAAGGGGCCAAGAGTATCTCACCTTTCTTTGCAAATGGAAAGATTATGGCAGAGATCTTTGATCGTTTTAGCAAAGTTTCATGCCTGAAAGTAAATTGTGCCAACTTTGGAGTGATTTTCTCATCTAGTGTTTCAAAGAGTAAACCGGTTAGACTGGATACTGGACCGTGTCCGGTCCATTTTGTACTAAAAACCGGCTAGACAGAGAACAGGTGGAAAAACCAGAAAACCAGACTTAAACTGGCGGTTTACTGGTTTTCAGTGGTTGGACCACTAATTTTTTAAATTAAAAAAAAAAAACAATTTTTAACTAAAAATTAAATGGGCTGCCCTCATAATTAAATGGGCTGCATTTATACTCAATAAAGCATTACACCTTTTTTTTAGTGAAAAAGCATTACAAACCTTAAATCATAACTATTACTCTCTGACTTTATCTTCAATTAAGTAATCGAAGTGACTTGTGCAAGTAAGCCACAAAGCTGCTAAATTCCCCTATGATCAAAAGAAGCTTGCTTATTTTTTATTTTTTTGAAAAACTTGCCTATTGAAAATTAAATTTCTATTTTTTTTTACCAAAAAGTTAAACTTCTATTTTATTTTAATATAAAAATAATATAACGATTCTTCATAATAATAATAATAGCAAAGAAGAAAATCACTAAATAATACATATATCATAAATATTAAATTATTTTTTAGTTATTATTGTTTTATATACCACATTAAAAAAATAAAGAATATATATTTTATTATTATTGGGTCGATCTCGATGGAACATTTAAACCTTGAATCGGTACCTACTCTAGTTTAATCTTCGATTTGATTTTGATTACTTTGAGTAAAATTAATAAGATAAGATAACTTTCATATGTCAATTTCTTGGAGAAATATCTTTGTTTCCCTATCTTTGAGTAATAACTAACCATATTTACAAAATCTTTATTTTTTTAATTTATTTATTTTTCTAAAACAACTTTTATTTATTTTTTCTTACTAACTTTACAAATCAAATTCCTATCTCTAAATATTTCTACGATTTGTTCTCATTAAATTATCAATATGATTTCAACTTAAGTTCACAACCTTGTTGTATTTGAGGATTGAGAGGTTGGTTATATATAGTTGTTCCCATTCCCCTGTTAATTTCGTTTCTCTCAAAAATGAATTGAATAAAACATATAGTGACGGCAATTGATTTTTGTTGTATACAAATTATAATCAATGGGTAACATCGGGAAGGACTTCCATTTTTTTTAGTATACTCTAACCTTTGAAAAATTGTATTAATAGTTGAATATTCTAAAATATTTGACTTTATGTCTAAAATAAATATCATTTTTTCAGTTATGAATATGTGATAGCGGCTGCATGCGCCACCAAATATCACAAAACGATAGAATCTTGAATCGTGATATTAAAATTTTGTAATTTTATATTGACCTCCAAAAAATATTAAGAGAAGGGTTTTGTTGACAAAGAGATGTTTTTGATGAAATTGTCATTTTTGTCTCAGTATGTGAAGAGTATAGCTTTGTGTCACTTCATTGAAACCAAATCATGTTTTTATTATTTTAATTTTGGGTAGTGCACTGTTCACGAATGTAATACCAAAATAACTGGACCGATGCGAATCAAACAAAGATGGAGACAAAAGACAACCAACTCTAATTAAATTCTCACACACACACACACACATATATATATATTCAGTGGTGGAGAACACAAACAACCAACTCTGAACACATTTCTGACACAATTCCTGAGATGGCTCAAGTGAGGAACAAGCAAGTGATTCTGAGAGACTATGTGTCTGGTTTTCCTAAAGAATCAGACATGAAAATTGTTGACAGTATCATAACTCTAAAGCTTCCACAAGGTTCTAACGAGTTGCTTCTAAAAAATTTATACTTGTCTTGTGATCCTTACATGCGGATCCTCATGACCAAGGACACTTCCGCAGGACTTGGTGCTCACACCCCTGGTTTTGTATGTTATACAATACAATACTCTCTCTTTCATCAATTATTATTATTATTATTATTATTATTCTTGTTCTTGTTGTTAAGGGATGTTATCTAATATGGTTATTGAATTTCAATTATGGACGAATGGTTCGAGAAAACCCGAGTTTGAATCTTGGTTGAAACAATATTTGGTCAGGTTTTACTTATCTCGGGCCAAACTCTGAATTATCAAGCCCCTTTCCTTTTGAATAAACTTTTTTGAACTTTTCTTTTGAAAAAACAGTTATTAGATTACTGTAATGTTGTGGCTTAAAGGGGTTTTTGTTTTGTGAAACTCCAATGTTTGGTGTGATAGTTTAATAAGAGTTGCAATTGATCTAGAAATCTACATTACTGAGAATACATTTGAATCATAAAAAAAGTGTAGCTACTAACTGATGAATAATTGGGTAATTGCAGCCATTGATAGGTTTTGGTGTATCTAAAGTCTTGGAATCTGGACACCAAGATTATAAGAAAGGTGATTTAGTTTGGGGTTTTATTAAATGGGAAGAGTATAGCTTGGTTCCTGCAACTGGAATGTTCAAAATTGAGCACACTGATGTTCCACTTTCTTACTATACTGGAATTCTCGGTTTGTATTCGATTATTTCAATGTATAATATAGATTTGTAGTGAATGATGATCTTGATGTTAGTATGATATGCAGGTCCCAAGTATATAGGTTTATTATTTGGTAAAACCTTTATTGGTTTAGTATCTTAAGAAAATGAGTGTCCTATGCATTTCTTCTTTTGTTTAATGAAGATTATATAGATGGAATGGATTTGATCCTGCATTTCTTTGGTTTGGAGGATAACCAAAATTAATTTGAGGTTCTATGCTTATTTGGATATGATAGCTCAATTTTTTGAGTATACTTCATGCTTCTTTGGAATGAATCATAGTAGCAAGCTTGCAAGCAAGCATATGATTGTTAGTTGCATAATGTTCTGCCACTCTGCTGTGTGATTGTGTCTTTTGACATGATTTCTAATTGCTTTTGTACATTTGTTATAGCCACACACTTCTCTGCATAATCTTTGAGAAATATGCATCATGCTTCTACATATATTGAATGTTAATGACGTTGGTCGTGTAGTTTTCTACCATTCTGTTGCGCCTTTTCGATATTTGTTGTGTTTTTTGTTTTGAGAACAGGTATGCCAGGAATGACTGCTTATGCCGGTTTCTTTGAAGTAGGCTCTCCAAAGAAAGGAGAGAATGTTTTTGTTTCAGCTGCCTCTGGTGCAGTTGGTCAACTTGTCGGGCAATTCGCCAAATTGACCGGTTGTTATGTTGTTGGAAGTGCTGGAAGTAAAGACAAGGTACTTGTCTAAAATAAATTATTGCTGTTATATATGTCTGCATAATTAACAAATTATCATCAACTTTATTAACTTTTCTGATCGAAGCCCTTGTCTGATTATTGTTGTCATATGAGCCTGCATAAATGAAGAGAATTGTAGCAGAAACTAGCAATAGTTCTCTCACACTTGCACTTCTCATAGTATTTTTTGCAACCAGGTGGATCTGTTGAAGAATAAATTTGGATATGATGAAGCATTTAACTACAAAGAAGAGCTTGACCTCAATGCAACATTGAAAAGGTAAGTTTTTAACAGTTCTATGGTACATAAATTTTACTAATTCAATATATTGAGAAAAAAAGTTTAGTTATTGCACTTAGTAACATGAGAGACACTAATAATGACTAGTGAATAATACTAATATACAAATCAGACACTTTCCAGAAGGCATTGACATTTACTTTGAGAATGTTGGAAGCAAGACACTTGATGCTGTACTCCTGAATATGCGACTCCATGGTCGCATACCCGTTTGTGGAATGATCTCACAGTATAATCTTACTCAACAAGAAGGTGTAACAAATTTGGCGCATATCATATATAAGCGGATTCGGATGGAAGGTTTTAATGTATCTGATTACTTTCATCTTTATACAAAATTCTTGGAGTTTGTCCTACCTCTTATAAAAGAAGGAAAGGTTGTGTATGTGGAAGACATAGCTGAGGGTCTTGAGAATGGTCCTGCAGCTTTGGTTGGGTTGTATAGTGGTCACAATGTTGGTAAACAAGTGGTTGTTGTTGCTCATGAGTGAATGCATCTTCTTTTGTTAAATGTTAGTGTCATTTTCAAGTTTTTGTGTTGAGTTACTTGTATATCAAGCACTCATCGTTTTTTGTTTATTGTAATTTACTGACATTTTATGATAAATAGACACCTTTTTGTTTTGGCATTCAATTGCAATTACTGAAAATGTCCATTTAAATTTTACACTTTGATTGGAACGCATGAAATATCAACGAAAGATTGAAGGACGAGAGAAAGAAACGAGAGAAAGAGCGCAGAGTGATAAAAATACATGTGGATCCCACTTATATTTGTTTCTCTCGACAAGAGAGAAACAATTCTATTTATACTTTTCCGCTAATATCTCCAACTTCTTGCAAAAATTTCAAATTCCTTTTTTGTTGTGCCATTGTTTTATTGTTTTATTTTACTCATATTTTTATACTTTTATACGTTGATTTTATCAAGTATTCATGTACAAACAGAATATTACACCTATTTATTCCTCCTAATTGTCATTTATTTATTTTATAAATTACAAACATTTTAATAATTTGGTAATTTAATAAATCAAGAATTTGATTATATCTTATAACAATTTTTTGACTGATATCTCAAAAAATTAAATTATATTAAAAATAGTAGTTTATTAATTATCTTAAATTAATAAAATTAGTTTAAATAAAGTAATTATTTAATTACATTTAATAAAATTAATTTAAATTTGATGGGAAGGGGTATCTCAAGTACTTTTGTAAATAATCAACACTTTTCTCTCTTCTATTTTTCTTTAACCAAACAATACTTCAAATCTACTGTATTTCTCACATTCTTCTATCTTCTCACGCTCTCTTTTACCTATTTCCCTATTTTCACTTTCTCTCCAGACCAAAACTTGAATTTTTAGGGATTAATTGAGTTTCAATTTTGTTGAATAAATGTATAAATACACGAGAATTTTCATACATAAGAATATAAATTGATTCATTATAATTGGTCTAGCTATATATAATTCAGACAATTATAATGTTATTTATTAGAGTATCACTCAAAATAAATTATCAATGCATGGTACCATTTCTATAACATTTTCTAACGAGATTAAATAAAACTAATAAATATTTTTTTTACTCAACCAATAATATAATATCATACTAATAAAAAAAATTTCAGCTTGAAAGAAAAAGAGTTTTCAGAAAATAAGATTAAAATATTTAATTTTGTACGGTTTTGGACTACGCATCTCTTTTGTCTTGAAAAACTGTAAAAAGATGAAACAAAAAGGTTAAAACGGGAAAAGAGAAAATGTGTTGCGTGGATTGCATGTAAGAATAGCATAACAACATGTGAATGTGATTGAGAAGCCAAAATCAAGATTTTAATTAATTCATCAACAATCATAATAATATCATTTTCCACACGCACCCACTCTCCAAAGCTTCGAAGACTAAACACAAATTTGGTTCATATTATCATGGGACAAATCTTTGACAAGTTACAAGGTTATTCATTTCATTTCATTTTCCTTTTTTTTTTTTTTTTTTTAAATTA
>JBBPBQ010000002.1:54861501-54876758 GCA_037974755.1 Cicer yamashitae | reverse complement strand
TTTTTTTTTTTTTTTTTTTTTTTTTTTTTTTAAATTACCCTTTTCTGCATATTTTTTTTTTCTTCTTTTTTGTTCCCAAATTTATTGAGATTTTCACAATTTGTTATACCATGTTTCTCTGTTTGTGTATTTTACAACAACCTAATTTTAGAGGACTTTAATTTAATCCTTGATTGATACAAAATTCTGATAGGATAGAAAAGTGAATGTAAGAGTGAAAAATTAGTTGCCATAAATATCAGTATTTACCAACTAAGATTTGAAATTGAGATATTGATAAGAAAACCAAAGATAGTTTGAGTTCTACTAGAATATTATATGCTAATTTATTAATCACAGCCTAAATTCAGGAAGGAGAAATTAATTTAATATACTTCCTAAATTTTTCAAAAACCATTTAAAATTTTCCCTAAATTATTAAAGATCCTGTTCAGCATAATTGGTAACTCACTAACTTCATTGATGGTTAAAAGAATTCTTATTTCCTTCTGCATGAACTTGAGGAATCTGGATTGAATGATCATGCAGTTTTTATACCTTGCCATTTGATGCAGGTGAAGAGTGGAGGAAAAAGCAAATTAGGCAGATAACAGATCGAGTTTTTGAGAACGTAAAGAATCAAATTCAAACAGATAATTTGGGTTTCGAAGATCTGTATATTGCTGTTTTACTTGTTTACAAGTAAGAAATCTGTTTCTTAGTTGTATTCAACATTTTATCTTAGTTTATTAGATGTTCTTTTGAATAATGAATGAGTTTGAATAGCTCTTCTAATAGTGAGCTTTTTCTATGTTATAGTGATATTAACAAGCTTATTCCTGGTCCCCATTTCGATCCTCCGTCAAAAGGTAGAGTCAGACAAATCATGAAGGTACTTCATTGTGTCGTACTGAGACCAAACTATATAATTGTTTCTTTTTTTTTTGTCTTAACCCTCCTGTTCCCAAGGGGTAGAGACCCGAGTAATCACAAATTCGTCCAGGAGATAAGTAAAGTCTTGTCAATGATTGTTCCAGTTAGGATTCAAATTCGGGTTCTCTTGACACAAGAATATTTTTAGAAGTGTTTATACTTTATATACATTAACTAGTAAATTAATAGTAAATAGGTTAACCAAGGCCACTTGGTTAACCTTTTTACTTGTTTGTTTATTAATCTGAAAATTTTATGCTGTTGAAATGAAACTATGCTGGGTTGCTTTGTATCATAACCATGTAATAATGCACTATATGCGTTAGTCTTTTCAATGATGTGTGACTTGTTCATTAATTCCATTATGATCACAGTGAAGAGTTTCTAGCTGAGAAGAAGCTACCATGCATCATCTATTTAATTTCTTAACGAGTTTCGGTTCATTTGAGTGATGATAATGTCAAGATGTATTTACATTAAGTGTGTGTACTCAGTAAAAGTGACAATGAGAGGAGTTCAAATTGAGTAGCTAAAATTGTTGAGAAGTACTTCAACGTTTTGGTTTTCATGGCTATTACAGTTATAGAAAATTGTTCACTCTTCAGGATCTCTAGTGTCACAAGGTTTATTATCAAATGTCAGAACAAACATTTTGGTCTCCCATTTTTCATATATATATATTATAATTGTTTGTATATTTGAATTTAGTACGGTTTGTATAACAATGCACAGGAATGCGATCTGAATTTGGATGGAGAAATTGACCGTGAAGAATTTTTCAGTTTCATCCAGATCATGACAGCTGATACATTCACTGTTGTTAGTCAAAAACTTATTATCACTTTGGTTGTAGCACCATCTGTTGCAATGGCAACAAAAAGAGCCACTGAAGGTGTCCCTGGTGTTGGAAAAGTGGTGCAAAAGTTACCTAATGCAGTTTATGCATCCCTTGTGACCCTTGCAGTTGTGTGGTTCCAAAAGATGGGAGATGGTTCTCTAATAATCTGATTATTACTATCATTGTTCATCATTTCTTATAAACATAATGATAGAATTATCTTGATTGTACATAGTATTGCCACTGTTTGCATGTTATTTGTAAAGTTGCTATCATAAATAACAAAGATTGTGGTTGGGATTTTGAACAAAATATATTATACTCTTGAGTCTTGAGTTTTCTGTCAAAGGCTATGCATGTGATTATTAAAGTTCATGACACTTTAGAAAAGGAAGGACACGTGAGATCATCAACTTCTGACCCAGTAGTACACAAATGATGAACTCTTTTGTCTTGGTCCTTTCCAGAAGTAAACTATAGAAAAAAGGACAAATTATTTAGGCATTTGATGCAAAGGCTATGAGTCAAGTTTGGTAGCCAATGTTGGAAATCAAAGAGAACAATTTGTAAATTTAGATACCTAAGGAGAAGTTCAATGTCTTTCTATGAGGTCCAATGGCTATTAGTGTTAGGAGTATACTTGAAATAACATTTTATTTTATAACATTAAATAAGTTTTTTGGTTTTTGTGTTTTTTGTTTTAATAATTTTTCTTATATTAAGGATCCCAAAGAGTAATGGTAATGCGATTGTTTGATTTGGATCTCGGTAATTACTTATGATCGACGTGAAATTGATACACAAATTAATGAATGTGGGTTAAAGATCTGAAAATTGTAAATTGGGTGATAAAATCTCAAATTTTAAAAATAATGGGACTAAAGTATAGTTTCGTAAAAAACAAGAGGATTAAAAGTGTATTTAAATTAAAATTATTTATTGTATTTTCATTACTCATCTAAATCTATTTCATTTTATTAAGAATTGTCCACCACTTTCTTCTTTTTAAAATTGTTTTCTTCTTCATCTATTAGAGAGGAGGTAGTTTAAAATATTTTTGACATAAAATCACCCTTTTAACTTTGTCTTTTCTCTCACTTTATTTAAATACATGATTTCCACAACTATTTAGTTTTTTTCTTTCAATTTGTTCATCGTCTTGGTGTAGCATTTTGGTTTTGCGTTTCATTACAGTGTTTGTTTAGTTTAGATTTACATATCCAGATTTAATCAATGACTATAACGTTGTCAATGTTAGAATTCTGAATTTCGAATACTTTAATTTTATCATATTTATATGCATTTTATTATTTTAAGTTATTAATCTAAGTGTTGTAAGTTTGTTCACGTATCATCGTTTTGATTTTGTAGACTTAAAATTATATAGTTCTCGATCGATTTATAATTTCTACCCATTTAAATAAATAAATAATTTTTAATTAAAAAAAAAGAGCGCACTTTAGCTACCAACCTCAAGTTATAATGGTATTTCTTTCAAGCCACTAATTATGTAGTTATTTTATGATACTTAATATAATAAAATAATAAAATGAATAGTTTTTATTATAAAATTGGTTTACATGAACATATTTTTCTCTTTCTTTTTTACATTTATGAATTTATGAACATATAATCCGACCGCAAAATCACCACTTTGGTTCGATCTAAATTCAATTTAAGAATTTCATCTAAAATCGAAAAGCAGAAAGAGTAGAATGATAGTTTCAACAACAATTTACCCTGGAAATCAAAATCGAAATTCATTGTTGATATCTCTTCTCCTATTATCATCTTCACTTTCCTTCTTCTGTTTCTCACCACTCCATGCCAAGTCTCCTCATCCAATTTCTGTCTCTATACATCTCCCTAACAATTTCTTTTTTTTATTTCACTTTCTTTGACCCTTTTTGATTTTCATTTCTGGGTATTTCAATTTTTTGCAGGATGTTCAAGTTAGGAACCACAAGCTTCAATGCTATGCTGATATTGACAGGTAATTTCCATTCTCCCCACTTTTTTCCCTTATATCTTAATAGTTCTTACCATTATGTCTTCCTATTCATAGGTAAATTACATTATAGTATTAGAGTTTAATTATCATGCTATATTAGTGTAAAAGTAAATACATCACACAACCATTGAGTTGTTACTTCATAGGTAGTTATCGTAAAAGTCAAACATATTAGATCTAATAGTTGTGATTGACTGATAATATAATTGAAAGTGTATATGAAGAAAATCCTTAAAGACGAAAAGTAAAATTGGAACGAAAAAAGTTACATCAAAACTCGATATATCTTTTTATATACTCAATTATTTAATTGAATAAAGAAGAATATAATTGTAAAAAAATAATTTAAATGAAAGATAAAACTAGAAGATAAATGTCACAAAAAAACTTGATGTCTGTGTGTGTGTGTTTGTCCACCAAACGCATAGAATACTTACTATATGGCTTTCCTTCAAAGTTAAGCAAAAAATAAATTCACTTATGTCCTCAAAATCCATCATGGCATTTATATTACGTTACACTCTTCCTCTGAAAACATCATTACAAAACATAAATGGCTTACAAAAAGCTCTAGAAAACAAGATAAACAATCTACTAATCTGAAATTCTCACTCCATCACACAGCACCACCATGTTTCTTGTTTATCTCTTCCTCCTCCAATTGTGCTCCCTTCTCCATTTTAGTTTTTCATCTCACTGTACCACTGAAACCTCCACTAAAACCTTCCAAAAATGTATGAACCTTCCCACCCAACAAGCCTCCATAGCATGGACATTCTACCCTCTTAACTCTACATTAGAACTAGTATTCTTTGGTACCTTCATTTCACCTTCTGGGTGGGTTGGATGGGGCATCAACCCCACTTCACCAGAGATGACAGGAACGCGTGCTTTAATCGCCTTTCCGGACCCAAATACAGGCCAAATAGTCCTACTCCCTTACATCCTAGACCCTAATGTCAAGCTCCAAAAATCTCCTCTACTCTCTCAACCGCTTGACACCCACCTCCTCTCTTCCACGGCAGTCATGTATGGTGGCAAAATGGCTACCATACACAATGGAGCCCCCATCCAAATTTATGCCACACTCAAACTAGTATCAAACAAAACCACAATCCACCTTGTTTGGAACCGAGGACTTTATGTTCAAGGCTACTCGCCTACTATTCATCCAACCACATCAACTGACCTCTCTTCCATTGCCACGGTTGATGTGTTGTCAGGTTCATCTGCTCCTCAACACTCAGACCTTACAATGCTGAGAGTGATTCACGGCACCATGAATGCCATCTCGTGGGGAATTCTCTTGCCAATGGGAGCAATAACTGCACGTTACTTTAGGCACATTCAGGCACTAGGCCCTGCATGGTTCTATGCTCATGCAGGAATACAATTGTTTGCTTTCATTCTCGGAACCGTGGGGTTCGCCATTGGCATTCGCCTTGGGGAACTGTCGCCGGGAGTGGAGTACGGGCTGCACAGGAAGCTTGGAATCACCGTGTTTTGCCTTGGAGCTTTGCAGACTTTGGCCTTGTTGTTTAGGCCGAACGCTAGGAACAAGTTCAGGAAGTATTGGAAATCGTACCACCACTTTGTTGGGTATTCTTGTGTGGTGCTTGGGTTTGTGAATGTGTTTCAAGGGTTTGAAGTGATGGGGGCCAGCAGGTCCTATGCCAAGTTGAGTTACTGTTTGGGACTTTCGACTCTGATCGGCATTTGCATATCTTTGGAGGTGAACTCTTGGGTGGTGTTCTGTAGGAAATCTAAGGAAGAGAAGATGAGGAGAGAGGGACTTATCGGAACTTCCGACAAAGGGAGTAGTGGCATCCACACTTGAGAGAGAATACATACATGCATACTTTGTAGCTGAAAAATGGTGGATGAGAATATATAATGTTGCTCCACACTTTGTTATGAGTAAATATATAATTTGGTGCTGAAAAATGTTGCTTGTGTTATTTTAGTCCCTAAAGTTTCTTTTAGAAGTTGAAATTGTCAATAACCTGAGAGTTTTGGGAACAAAGTTATATAGATGGAAATCTTTGGCAACCAAAGCAAGTAATATCTTTGAGGGACCAAATTGTATATTTACTCCATTTTGTTATCAACCCATTTACCATTATAGTTGAAACATGTTTGCTTCCACTTCAGAGTTATGCTTTTATAACCAACTGTGGTTGGCACAGTTGGTTGGACCTTCCACTCACACCTGCTGTGACTTGGGTTCAACTCTGGAATTTTGCAATTGATAGATTATATGTAAATTCCATTGTAAATTCTAAATGAGGTTGTTGATTCTCCGTGACCATGTTTGAGGGTGTGCCTCCCCTAATCTAATTTACTTAATCAAAGAGTTATGCTTTTATAGACAGGTGTACTTGGATTTACTATTTCTGGGTCTGAGTTCTTCTTAGTTATTTGCTTGAAAATTTAGTTGGGTTGTTGAATGTTGAATATCTGTGATGTTTGGAAACTGTTGTTGATAAAGAATTACAGATTTTCCATTAATCTATTTTTCCTCTATTAAAATTCAATTATGTTTGCTTCTGGTTTAGTGCTATCTTGATGTAGTCAGTGGCACATTTGCACTTGGTTTTCAATTAGGAGTCTGTTTTTTTCCCTCGAGAAAATTTAATTGGGTTGTGCAATATTTGTAACGTATGATAAATTTTGATGCAAATTTGTAATCTTTTTGTGAATAGTGGGTTGTGGGGTTGGCCATGCAAATCATCGATGATAGCAAGGGAGAATTGTGCTCTGCGATGCCTTTCACCTGCTTGTTATGAGCTCATCTACGAGAGTGACCCGGTGAGACAAACTTCGCGTGTCATATCCTTTTTTATGGGATTAAGATTAAAAGCTTTGTTTTAAATTTCTTATATTTTTGGAGATACTCAACTAGATTGCATTTTGTATTCATTGTAGCTTGAAGAGGGAGAAAAGGACTTTATTCGGAGTCAAGAGTACAAATACTGTATGCATAAGTATGTTGCTGCAACTTGATGCTCAGAATTTTCATAGAAAGTTTTACTTGTAGTGCATTTGTTCATTACATATAGTTATGAACAAAACTCTAGTAATGTTTTTTCTTTAGAATATATGTATTGGTCATGGTACGAGAAAGAGCGATTACATGAATTAGATTGACATGGCTAGGTTTGTATCGGTCATTCTTTTTTGGCGATTGATTATATTTATAAATGAGAGAGCAGCATGGCATGTGTAGATGAAATCATGAAACTTTTATTTCAAGCATATTTATGTGTTTACCTTGCAGGTTGTCCTTGGGAGAGAGCATTGAGGGTGTTAAAGGTTCCTTTGGTCACTAATCAATGCAAAATTTCTGAATTGAAGGCGAAGTTTTGGCGAATATATATGCCCTCATCAATTATATTTAGATTAGATTAATATTCAAATATATGTTCATGGAAATCCAGTAGAAACTAGCAGAGTGCCTTAGTTTTGTACCCTTAAGACTGATATGGTAGTTGAGTTGAAAAAAAAGACTGATATGGGAGTTGCTTTTTCACTTATTAACAAATGTAGATTTGATTTTTATAAAAATTATGATTTATTTTACAAAATTATCTTATGAGAAAGACAGATTGCGTGAATTGAAAAGAGAGAGAATCACAAATAGTCATGGATATAATAGGAAAAATAATATTAATATTTTGTTGGTTTTGTTGACTAATGTTAAATGATCTAACATGTTTTAGATATATATAAAGGGCCAAAGGCCAAAACGAACTACAAAGAAATAACCTTACAAATATCAACTCCTAAAACATAAGCTAATAACATCTCCAAAATAAATGACAGAAGGAGGGTAGCTCATACTCAGAAACTCATCAAATCATAAATTATATAACTTATTTGGGGTAGAGTGCTTTTTTTTATAAACTTAAATATAATAAATATACCAATAATTACCGGATATCTTCTCTCCAAATTACATATGCCATCGATATTTACAAGATATTCTATTTTGTTTTCGACATTCTCTTGATGTTGGAACATATAAATTATATACACCAAACTTGTCACATAAATAACTTATTCGAGAATCTTTCAAGGATTTAGTGAAGAGATATTTCAATTGATTATTGAAATTGATAAAGTTAATAGTGATATCGTCTGATTCAAACTTATCCCTTACAAAGTACTAATCTATCTCAATATGTTTGATCATCTCAAGAAACTTCAGAGGCAATATGCAATGTTGTTTGAGATTGCATATTAGTATAATTTGTGTTGCCTCCTCAAATTGTAACTGCTTCTACCAAATGAATTCAAAAGTCACAAATGTTGTGGCCATTCATTTAGCTTTAGTATTGAATCTTACGACTACACCTTATTGTTTCAAGATATCAAATTGCCTCAAGCAAAAATACAATATTCAAAAGTAAATGCCTACTAACGAGTGAGTTTGCTCGGCTTAGATTTAGATTATCAACTATATGAATATATAACTTGTTTATATTAAATTAGACATTTTTCTAAAATACATTTAATGTATTTCAAGATCTGTGTTGCACCATCCAATACACAATGAAGTCTCTTTATGTAGACTTAAAAGACAATAAATACAAATAAATTACATGATATCCTACTTCTAATTTTATGATTTTCTACCATTATTTACACAACTTTTTTATTTTATTTTCAATAATTTTTATAAAATTGTAAATGAAAAGATATATGAGTTACAAGGGCATGCATATTATTGTAAAATTATCATGTAAGAATTTGCAATTTTGTATTTCATATAACAATTAATTTTAAAATATACTTACAAAATGAAATGATATTGCTCTTAGTGAAGGTTAGTAAAACTGATTAGTAAAAACTGATTAGTAAAAACTGATTTGTAACTGTATTGACTATTGTATGAAAAAGAAAAAGAAAATAATAACCCTTTGTTTATTTAAAAGATAAAAAGACACATACAAAATCAATTATCTAATACTCTTGTTGTCGTTGTTGTGGATTATTGTGTGTTGTGTAACTCCAAACTTGATGATGACAATGTTGAGTAACGGAAGTCCATGGACAAAGGTTGTTAATCCATCTTTTCCATTTTCCTCTCTTCATCAATCTTATACTTACACTTCACGAATTTTCTCCTTCCGACGTAAATTCTCTGTCAATGCTCTTTCACAACAATCTCTTCCTGTTCGTGTTCGTTTCGCTCCTTCTCCTACTGGTAATCTTCACGTTGGTGGTGCTAGAACTGCCCTATTCAACTACTTGTTTGCTAGGTCAGACCCTTCTTTTCCTTTTCCTTTTCAAATTCAAAAATAAATAAAAAATTCAATTTTTATTTCTGGGTTTGGATAGTTTTGATGTTTTATGTTCTGGGTTTCAATTTTTATTTTTGGGTTTGGCTTGTTTTGACTTTTTATGTTATGGGGTTTCAATTTTTAATTTTGGGTTTGGCTTGTTTTGAGTTTTTATGTTATGTGGTTTCAATTTTTAATTTTGGGTTTGGTTTGTTTTGAGTTTTTATATTGGGTGGGGTTTCAATTTTGAATTCTGGGTTTGGTTTGTTTTGATTATTATTATTATTATTATTTGGGGGTTATTTGGATACTCAAATATTTGATTTTTTTCAGGTCAAAAGGTGGGAAATTTTTGTTGAGAATTGAGGACACTGATTTGGAGAGGTCTACAAGGGAATCTGAGGAGGCAGTGCTTCGAGATCTTTCTTGGCTTGGTCTTGATTGGGATGAAGGTAGAAGATTATGCTTTTTTGTTGTTGTGTTTTATTGGTGATATTTGTTTTGGTTGATGATTGAGTGATGTGAAATTGGTAGGGCCTGGTGTTGGTGGAGATTATGGTCCATATAGGCAATCTGAGAGGAATTCTTTGTACAAAGAATATGCTGAGAAGCTCCTTCAATCCGGTCAAGTTTATCGTTGCTTCTGTTCTAACGAGGTATTTTCGTTTCAACAAACTCTTAACCTTGTAATGAAGTTGAATGAAATGAAAACTTTGTTGTCATGTTGTATACATGTACTTTAGGAAAGCTCAGAGCCAATTGTTTGTGTATTCCCCTTACTTTGAAATAAACGAGTACTTTTTTAAGGGTCTATTTGGGAGGAGGATTTTGGAGGGGAGGGTTTTGAAGAGCTAAGTCTATATTTTAATATATATTTGATATTTTTAAAAAATTAAAAGAATAACATATATATATGATCATATAACATTTCACTCACACTTCATTCATTCTTAGGAATATTTTATAGCTTGTTTAATTTCAAAAAGAAAATCAAGATCCCTCTTCCCTTTCCCTTCAAAATCTCCCTCCCAAACATACCCTAAAAGAAAAGAAAGCTAGTTTAATGCTTTTCTTAGAAGTTAAAATTAAGAACATACCTGTTGAAAAAAATTCTCTTCTGACAAAAACAGGAAAATTATGGGAACTCATAGCTTTTATGAAAAAAAAACTCAAGAAATTTGAACTAAGGCAAAATGAAGTCCATAGGCTTTGAAGTTTGAAATGTATGTTATGTGACAGTTTTTTCCTTTCTAATGGTTTTTATTTCTATTTATGAAAAGTTGCTTTTCACTAAGGTTTCTTATTGTTGAATGCGTACCTTTTACAAATAAGTATGAGTTTGTGAGGCTGTTACACTGGATTGTGTTCGTCTTTTACTCTGCTAGTTTTGAAGCATGTATATCTTTGGTTGAATTTTTCTCAAGGTTTCTTGTTTCTTTTTATTTGTCTTCTTAGGAACTAGAGAAAATGAAGGAGGATGCTAAACTAAAGCAATTGCCTCCAGTATACACAGGTAAATGGGCCAATGCAACAGATGCAGAAGTAGAAGAAGAGCTGGCAAAAGGAACTCCTTATACATTTCGGTTTCGTGTCCCCAAAGGAAGTATAAAAATTACTGACTTAATACGAGGCGAGGTGAGTTCTTTCCACCGTTCTCCAGTTTTTTTTCTTTGTTTTTTTATTGAAGGTATGATTGATGATTTCGGATTCCATGTAGTAGAAATGAAGTACTTTTACTTCTTTTCATTTCATCTTGTAATTTTCTAATCATGATCCCTTTGAGTCAGAAGATTAATGCAATGACATAAATATATCATTTTTTAAACGTATGAGATGTCTTTTTCATTCATTAAAAATGGCGATTGGCAAACGGTGAATAAAATTGCTTTCAAATTATATTGACTAGCTATTAACTTTCTTTGGTAGTGTCTTGAAGGTTAGTTGGAATTTGGATACACTTGGAGATTTTGTGATAATGAGGAGCAACGGGCAGCCAGTTTATAACTTTTGTGTGACGGTTGATGATGCTACCATGGCTATTTCCCATGTTATCAGGTAATGATTTAATTTCTTAGTCGATCAGCGTGTTTGAGGAAATATTTTTGCTATCTTATTTTGTAAAATGTTTGTAATTCAGAGCAGAGGAGCATTTACCAAACACTCTAAGGCAAGCATTAATATATAAGGTAAAGCACATACATGTATTGTATTCTACATTCGGCGATATTATGCAATTATTTTGGTAACTAATTTTTGTTTGTTCTTCATCTGTGCATGAACTTGTATACAGGCACTAGATTTTCCTATGCCTTATTTTGCACATCTTTCCTTGATTTTAGCTCCTGATCGGAGTAAATTATCAAAACGACATGGAGCAACATCAGTTGGTCAGGCAAGGATCATCTATCATTTCCGGATTTCATCATTGTAAAGATAATTAGTTCTAAAACTTTGATATTTTCTGTCTCGCAGTTCAAGGAAATGGGATACTTACCTGAGGCAATGGTGAATTACCTAGCATTATTAGGTTGGGGCGATGGAACTGAAAATGAGTTTTACAGCCTTGAAAATCTTGGTTAGTGAATTCTATTTGAACTCCACTTTTCTGGTTTGTTATTCAGATAGTTTGTTTCTAAACGCAAAAATGGTTTGGTAGCTTTCTTTAAAATGCTTTTCTTGTGTCAAACAGTTGAAAAATTCACTATTGATCGTGTGAACAAAAGTGGTGCTGTTTTTGATTCCACAAAGTTAAGGTAAGTGTTGTATTTGGCTTACTTTATATGGATAAATCCTGTGTGTTGTCTCTCATGGTTATCCTATGTCAAGATAAAATGGTTAAAAAAGTTGTCCAGTTGCTTTTTGGAAACTTGGAACCCATTCATTTTGTGAAAACATTTTCTATTCCATTTTCTATTTCATTTTCTTAAGTTTGTGTTAATTTTACTATCTAACAAAGGAGATAAGATACTTTTATAGCAAACAATTGTATGCGGCATACAATTGTTCACTTCAAGAATATCTTATAGTAAAACTAACTCCTATTTTAGAAAATTAAAATAGAAAATGTTTTTACAAATAAACGGGCTCTAGACTTTTGAGACTTCAATTTAGACATCTTTTTTGCATGATTTGGTTGTAGAAATCGCTATTGTTCCGCAATACGCTATTTAGTACAACTATTGTCAAATAGCGGCATTATAGCACTGTTGCATAGTGAAATTTGTACAAACCGCTATTTTCCACGATCTGCGATTGACAACGTTCCTTTGTACAAATTATATACTGGAAATCTGAGCCTAGTTTTCAAAACTAGATTTCTGGGGAATCTAGACATCTTATTTGCTTGATTTGGTTGAATTACCGTTAGTAAAATATTTTTTAAAGTTTAAGTTTTGTTGTTGCTGAAAAATATTTTAGATGGAATATGAGAGTGATAAAGATAAAAATTATATGTTACGGTTGGTGAAGTGGTTATGCTCTATTTTATGATTGTGAATTTTGAGTGAACAATAATATAAAGCATACTAAGTAGCATCCTAATAAGACTAGAGTGTTGCATTATGACACATATAATAGGATTTATGCTACATATGCTTGCTGTGCCTATTATTAGTTAGTTTATTCATATCATAAAAGTTCGAGTGCTTTCAAACTATTAGGAGTCTTGCATAGTTTTGCCGCTAATAGATAACAATAAATTTATAATTTATGACCTTGTAAGACTCTTTGTACCTTTTAATTAGGTGGATGAATGGTCAACATTTAAGAGCACGTCCATCCGAGGAGTTGACCAAACTTATTGCCGAGCGCTGGAAGACATCCAGCTTGCTCACAGTATCAGCAGGGCCCTTCGTTGAGGTGAGATCCAATTGCATGCATTCTTGATTCAGCCATATCTTGTAACAGTGGCCTCATAAGCATGCGATAATTCGTGGTTGACTAACAGGAATCAATTCAACTACTTAAGGATGGGATTGACTTGATAACTGATGCAGACAAGGCACTTTCTAACTTGCTTTCTTATCCTCTACATTCTACTTTACAAAGGTGATGCTCATTTTCTTCTTTGCGGATATTCCTTATTAATTGTATTGTTGACCTTATAAAATGAACATGATTATTATATGCAAATCGTAGTCCAAAACTCCTTTTACATTGTACTCCCTCCGTTCCTATTTATTTGTTAGTTTCAAAGTTCAATGCAAGATTAACTATTGTTTTATCAATGATACCCTTACATATATAAAACAGAGAGAGAAATAAGTAAAATGAGATAATAAATAGTTAAGGATATCATAAGAAAAAGGCAAATAATTCAATCAAAAGTAACAAAATTTATCGATCATCTTGGTATGTGTAAAGTATCTTAAAACAACAACTGTCTACATGTTTGTTTGCAGCCATGAAGCAGAACCTGTCATACAAGATAATCTTGCTGAGTTTTGTGCCAGTTTCGTGGCTGCCTATGATAGTGGTGATCTGGTAGGTGCACTCGAAGAAGGCCAAGCCGGCTGGCAAAAGTGGGTGAAAGGCTTTGGAAAATCACTTAAGCGCAAGGTGAGTTTAATTGGATAGTCTCAAATATTAGGTTGAATCAATAAATAATACTAGTATCTGATATGTTTGTCGTCTTGATGTTATAGGGAAAATCACTCTTCATGCCCCTTCGGCTTCTGCTTACCGGAAAACTTCACGGACCCGATATAGGGACTAGTGTTGTATTGCTTTATAAAGCTGGAACTTCCGGTATCATAGCTCCTGAAGTTGATTTTGTGACAATTGATGAAAGATTTAAAATGATTAGGCAAATTAATTGGGAAACACTGTCCAAAGATCATGCTTTGAAGGAAACTGCTTCTACTGTCTAACTGAGAATTGACCTTCAAGATCTATCTGATAACACTATGGTTTTGCACTTCTATTTAGAGGCTTTTGTTCTGCTTTTTTTCTTCTTGACAACAGAAGTCTAATTTTGTAATTTTACCAAGGAATGAACTACATTGGCTTAGTTCCAATATTTTTTTTGGGAGGTGGTTTTATATATTTTTATATTGGTTTGGAAACATTAATATTTACAAGAGTTGTACCTCATTCCAAGTTTGTCTCAATGGTGGATATTCCAACTATGTTGATACTCGTTGACAGTTATCTATCATTTGTAGCACTATAAAAATATTAATTATCAAGGGAATTCATCATCTGCTTTATTAAAATCCTTATAAAAAAACTCAGAGGGATACAACCTGACAAAGAAAAAATAGCGTCGAACAAACAACAAACCAAAAAAAGAGAACCCTTGACAAAGATTATGTTGTCAATAGAAGCTACTTATTGAAAATAAGTATATAGTTTGATCCTAGTAGAATTTAACCTATTCAACTCATATGGATCACCATACTCTTCGTCAATTTGAGATTGAGAATATTGGTTTGGTTGATCTTGTGGCATGTCTATTAACAAAGAATTTTGTATTTGTTGAACCTTAAAATGTTGATTAAATTAATATTGTGACGTGAAATCTATGTCAAATGACAAAGAAGCTTCCATTTGTTGTTTGAGATTATTGATTAGCTTGATACTCTAAAATACTGAATCATATTTGGTGACAAGGAAGCTAGCATAAGTTGAGTTTTGTAATATTGATTGGGTTGGTACGGTTGATTAACAACAATATTTTTGTAATATTGATTGGGTTGGTTCGGTTGATTAACAACAATATTGATAGATATTGATACTCATTAATATTCTGGAATTTAACATGAATAAATAAAGAAAAATATGACAATTATATAAGATAAGATTTCTCAATAAAATTTATATGCAAAAATAAAAGATTGACATGAAATAAAAGGAATAAAATTTTTAAGAAAAAATATAATCATGAGAAGAAGTAGATAATATAATAAGAATAAATATTATTAGAATAGAACTTTTAAGTTGATTATGTCATCACTCATATGGTAGAGAATTATGCCGATAACATGTTAAGAAAATTAACTAAAATGAGAACAATATATAGAAGAGGATAGAAAAAGAGAACAATATAATTCTTATAATGTGTTCTTCAAAGTATCTATTTTACAATGCAAGTTGACATCCACATTTCATATCTTTTAATATAATTCATAACAAATAGAATAATATTCGATAAAAAAAAAATATATGATGTGAGAGTAGATTGAATGCATAGCCAAGTATATTGTTTTTTTTTTAT
>JBBPBQ010000002.1:54817686-54853671 GCA_037974755.1 Cicer yamashitae | reverse complement strand
TAAATGAGACTGATTAGTAGGAACACTTTATTTTCAACATTCACTTTTTTATTTGATAAAATTAATATAGATTTCACATTTTATAAATGATTCTTATAAAATATTGAAACTCACGTAAGTTTTATTAATAAAAGAACAACTATTTGATTAGAAAATAATATTCCTATTATTTTTTTTAGTATATTTTTGCTTTTAATGATTTATTCTCAACCTTCTTCTTTTTCTTATTAATGATCTAAATTAGTCTCTAAACTTTTTGCCGTATATCATTTTAGTATCTAAAAAATATAAAGAGTGAGAACTTATTTTAGTCTAAAAAAATTAAATGACTCAATTTAATTTATAAAATAATAAAAAATAATTTTTAGTCTTTGTAATTTGATCTAATGGTCTCCAGTTTATCAAAAACAAAAACGAATAAAAAACACTTAATATCAATTGAAATTACTTTGTTGCTCTTTCTTTTTATCTTGCCACATAATCTTCATTTGGCCTTTAAAATTTTCACTAAAAAACAATGATTAGTTTTATTTTCGTTTGATTACACTACACGCGAAACTAGGTCGACTTCTTTAGTTCTATTTATATTTTTTTCTCTCTCACCTTTATCATCTATCTATTCATTACAATAAAGCATGAATAATATTTTGGCAACATTTGTCACCTATTAATAGCGTTTAAGTTAATTTAATCTTTCTATTAGTAGAAAGTATATGTTATTATTAATTTGTTTGTTTTATTTTTAATTTTGTGAATGTTTATTTGTTAAATATTTGGTGATTACCAGTTAGTATTACCATTATTAATTTATTTTTTGTGTAATTTTTTTTTGAAAAAAAACACTACTAGATAATATATAAGTATATATAAGTGTAGATTCACTAATCATGTCAACATTTGTATAAAAAAAAGTAACCAAGTCAACAAATTATCAAATAAACCAATGTAGGTCGGTTCGGTTATTAATGTTGATGCAAGATCTTTTTGGGTGGATGATATGTAAATATTTCTGTAAGCACTTTTTGAACTTTGAGGTATGCCTTGACTCATGTAAGGACCTCTTTGATATATTTTTTATTAAAAATGTTTAGACGATTGGGTTCTGAGAGCTTAATTGCAATTTTGCTTTATCTGTTTTTACTGATTCATGAAATTGATCAAGTATTTTAAAAGTCGACAGTTTTGGTCCATACCTCATTTTTTTAACTAAAAATGATGATTTGACATATTTTTAAATAACGTGGCATATAATTTCATGATATAGAATCATCTAGATGCATTTATTATTTATATGTCATTGATTAAATTACAAAAATGAATAATTTCTAAAGTTAAAAGTGAAGTTTTATAAGATTTTTATTACAATTTCATGGATATTACTCATTCTACATTATTGTATCATATGTCATAAAACATATCACATTGTAATTTTTAATTAAAAAATCAGATTAAATGATCAAAACTGTCAGATTCTAAAATAAGGAAAACGATTTCTTAAATTTTTAAAAATACAGAAACTAAAACCGTAAAAAGATCCTATTTTATATTATGATTGAAACCAATCATAACAATAGTTCAGAGTGGCATGACAAGCATAAGAATGCTTACATGTATTGATAAGCATGACACTTTGTATATATATTGAATCCAACTCTAATACTTCACTTGCTTATATAGTGTCATTGAAGGTGTTACTCATTCTGATTTTTTGTTTCTTCGTCTATGTTTATTTTGTCTTATATAATTTTTTTTTTATATATTGTTTATTATTTTACCAACGTATGCCATTGAGAATTTTGTATTGGATGAAAACTTCATTGAATAAGATAACAGACCACAATTTATTAGGTCATGAGACATAATTTTATTGGATCACATATGCCTTAATAAAATGATTATTATCTTTCTTTTATTTATTACATTTTTATACTATGTAAAAACTTAAATAATATTCATTGTAAAACTGATAGAGTAATACCACAGCAAACATGACAACATTAGAAGAGTGTTGCAAGAAATTCATGAAGAGAATAGAATAACAAGAAAAATAACAGATATAACCTAACCTTTAAATTCTAATAAGGGTAATTTTGGTTTTTAATATAAAAATCGGCGCAATTTTGTTAAAGTAATAAAAATATAAATCAAACATCTTCCCTCTCTTCCTAATCCACCCAATTTATGGGGAATTAAAAAGTGGATTTTAGAGGATTTTTACTCCCCTTCTCTCCTAAAAATTAAACCAAACACAATTAAAAATCTCCCCCTTCATGAAAATTGATCCTCTCCACCATATCTCCACTCTCTCCACCCCTCCATCTACCTGGTACCAAACACACCCTAAGCGCCATATAAAACTTATTTCTCCTCATTCCATTCCATACTTGTTCTTGAGCATGCTGACTTTTCATGTAATGAACACGTTAAATTTCAATCAACGCAGAGGTTCTCTTGTCAAAGGAACTAAATATATGATCTACATAAATTTGTTTAATACTCATGCTAAAGCCTTTACTTTTTTTTTTTAGGTCGAATGCTAAAAGCCTTTACTTGAATTACATGAAACTCACCCAGACCAAACTGTGATATTGATAGAAATCATTTTTTGATTGCTATACAAATTAAGTGTATACATTATGTGCTTCTGAAGTGAGAAGTGAAGCTCTTGCTTATCTTCATATAATTCACAATTGATCCGCGTTTGTATGTATATTTTCAGGAGAAACATCCGCAGAAAAGATGAAGTACTTAGTTGCACCAAAAATACCGGCTAGATGCAGAATTACACTTTGATACGAGTAGCTTGGGGGTAGGACAGGCGTTGGAAGAGAAGGGACACATGTTGGAAGGAATTCGTTTTTATTGTAAACTGGTGCATAGAAGGTCAACACTGTCTGGCAAAATATGAATCTGCACAAGGTAGGAAACAAAAAGATAGGTTTGATTAGTCCGTCAAAGAAAAACTATACTTGTTGGAGGAAGAGAACAAACTTAGCACGTGCCATAACAAACTTTAGCCTGTAATTTCGTAGCATGGTGTAAAAGAAATTCAACTCAGATTTTTCAGCATAAAACAGAATTTCCAAAAACTCAGTTTTTAGCCATGGAAATTCTGTTTTATGCTGAAAAATCTGAGTTGAATTTCTTTTAGTTATTTGTTTGTTAAACTAAAAATATCTTAATCTTGATAAGATTATTTGAACAGGTAATTCATGCAAGCATTTAATTTATAATTCCTTTCCTTCAGAAAGATTACTGCATTTGGATATAAACTGACGTAAGTACTATGTACATATGTAACAGTCCATTTTATTCTTACAAAATAAGGATATTCAAATTCTAGCTCAATGAACGAGAGAGAAAAACTTCAATATTGCACATTGCACAGTAGTAAATCAGTGCTCCATTTATAATAATGGCCCTAACAATTTTAAAAACTGTGATAATTAACAATAATGAAGTAATGAACAATGACAGAAGCACAATGGAAGGATAAAAGACAGTAATTCTCACAGATTGTATGGAAGTGCAGTTTGGAACAGGGAACTCAGAAGAACTATGGGAAATAACAATAACAATAGATATCAGAACAGAAATGAAGACAAACTTTACCTCAAAAGAAGTCTCCTTATGAAGGGATCGCCTAAAACCTGTCCCCAAACAGAATCAAGCATGTCTGATGATGCCAACGCCAATCCCCAGTTATTTAATGCTGATGAGAGTACCATTTCAGCTTTATTGTACAAGTCCTGTAATCAAATTTAAGTTGCTGAATGCTGAAGGACGGAGCATAGAAACTTTCCACTTACAGAAAATGAAAGAATATAAAGAAACAAAAAAAAAAAAAACAAGGAATCGCTAGCATGAAGCAAAAAAAAGGCATTATTATCAGACCAAATCAATATCAGAGCCTGAAAATCCTAGCAGCACACAGAAAGCTTGCAGCGGAGCTGTAAGGAACATGGTGAATAGGCTCCCATTAGAAGAATGTGAGCAATCAGACGCAATAGGAGGCAAACAGCTTGGAGAAAGGAGCATTGCCACTGATTCTCCTTTTTCTGCTCCTGTTATGACCTGCATGTTGTATTGATTGCTTGTTAAGAGTGTTGTAAGATGTGAATAGGCAAATTTTAATCATGAATAACACCAAAATTGTAAAAACATACTTGAAATAACCAACTGTACCATGCCTATTATCAAACTTATATAGATTTACATACTCTTAAGAAAACATATTTGCCAATTCTCCTTTTTCATTGAATATTTGGTGTTCATTGCAGGCACTGCACTATTATTGTAAAATCATGCCACCTAGCTGTCAATTTATGATTTTTTTCTTCTAAATCCCTATATGTTATACTAGCATTCAAGAATATTATCAAGCTTAATATTTTCAACAACAAGTATGATATTGCAGCCTCATCAATTCTCATCTAATTATAGGGTAAAATTGGCATACGTAAACTTCTACATATACAAGTGATAAATTCAATAATCATTTTCAAACAAAAACCAAGAGAAAAATGAGTGAAGTTGTAGGGCTTGCCTTAAAAGCTTTGCTGTTGTCATTATCAATGACTAAAAGAAGTGGTCTTCTAGTAAACGGTAGAAAGTCAGATGGATATATGCAGTTTGATCCTGAAAGAGAATTGGGTTAAAGTATTCTTGATTCCAGTAAAACCATGTATATTAAGAGAATTCAATATCATCATAATGCATATTTATGATCTTGAGGACTGTTAATATGATACAAGATTTTTTCAATCAATACCTATGACCATAACTAATGTTATATCCTTGGGTTTTAAGTCCTCTCTTCAATCTTCTTGGACCTATTTAGGCAAATTAAAACACCAAATGACTCCAAGCTATTTATGAAAGGAACCAATTTAAATAATTAACAGTCAAAACACTTCACATTGTATGGGTTCATAAATAGAACCACTACAGCCATTGGTATAAAACTCATGATGAACCAATTATCCTAACAGCTTGAGAAGCTAGGTGGAGCACAAGGAATGGTTTTAAGTCTTTAAAACATCCTCTTATGTAAGAGCCACTAAAGACCTGAAGCATGGACAATATACAAGCTCATTTTATGCCAAAAGGCTCTAAGCACATAAAGAGTGGGGAAATATGTCAGACAATAAGCACTTTCATTTGCAATAACTAAATTAACAAAGGGCTCTAAACACATTAAGAGTTTCAACAAAACCAGAGCTAATAACGTAGCAGACAGTACAAAAATTTCCCATAAAATGTACCTCTATCTCCACGGGGACCAAGGTGTATACAACCGGATTCATTATGCACAGCACCACCAGATCCTGCATTTCATGTAGAAAGTAGAATTCACCTTTCAGTAAAGGAACTTTATTGACATAAAAGTAAAATATAACCTGCACATTTCATGCTTGTAGTCCTAGTTAATAGAGGATATCTAACCTGAAGCTGACAAATATACAAGGAGAATACCATCCGAAGGAAGCTCCTCACAAATTGTGGCAAGAACCTAGCCATTAAGATGAAAAAAACAATATTATACTTGTAACATCCTATAAATAAAGAAACTAAATATAATTAGAACTAGGCATTGCAATACTCAAATAATTTGCAAATCTGGAAGAAAAAAAAGGAAGAAATAGTCACACTGATATTACGAACCCCTTTCTTTCAGTTGCAAAACAAGAACATATATCTTTTCATACTTACAGCTATGAAATGTGTCAGCGAAGGACGGTATAATATAGCTTTTCGAGGGTTTGCTGGCAACGTAGGATCGGCAATATCTTGTAAGTAACTGATACGACCAGTCCCAGTTGCCCCATTCTGACTAAGTTTTGAACCACTAGACTGGTAAAATGAGCCACTGGGTTCCCACTCCAGACATTGAAGCATCCTAAAAGTGTCAATAGTAAGCTCTGAAAACTTAACCTGTTCAGTAATCATCACATTCACATTTAATAACAATAATATTAAAAACAAAGTTGAAGAAAAGTGTTGTAATATATACTCCTTTCATTTTATATTAATTGTTAATCTCATACATTATTTGTCCTTATGAAGCAGTAATTACCTATTTCCACCAATATACCACTATTTATTGTATTTCAACCCCCTAACTACTTCACTAACTACTATGTTAATAATAAGAGTATTTTAGTAAATGAAACTCAACTTATCATAGAAGTTAGTACACTCAACAATTTTCTTAAGAAGTGCGCATAACCTTAAAATACATTTCAAGTAAGCCGTAGGGAGTAACTACCTCATTATGGTGGAAGCTACTCAATACAGCATCTCGCAATTTCAAATTTCGCCTGGCGATAGCAACAGGAACATGCGGCAAATTATCAGGATGAGAATCCAAAACCAAAGTATACCTCAAGGGTCTGACATTCATAAAAGCAGTATCGACTTTCAAAAACCTCCCGATTTCAAGAACAACAAGCTTCCATTCTTTAAAATCAGCATCCTGAAACACTCTCTTGCATTCATCAACCAACACTTTAAGCTGATTAACCAATATCTGCAACATTTCCCTCCGATTCAAAAGCAAACAAACGGTTAAAAACCTAGCTAAGAATCTCAATTGTTTGTTTGCAATGTTAAGATCCTGAAACAAACCGTCTTTGAAATAATCGCGAGTGAAAATTGCTTCATAGAAAATGTAAGATTCAGATAGGTAATTGAAATCAGAAGTTCGCATGTATTGACCGAAATAGAGTTGACCAATTCGAGATGCGATATCGCCAATCTCCCATCTCTTTAATCCAGCTTCAACTAGCTTGTGACGATTTTCTTGTTGAAATTTCCATAATTGTGTGTAGACTTTGAAGACTTTACAGAAATATGTATCATGCCTATAAATAATAATAATAATATTAAGATTAATACATTGTGTAAGGAATGATGAAATGAATGAAGATTGTGAATGAGGAATTAATTAGGGTTTTGAACCTGCTGCGTTGGTAATAAGGTAAGTCTCTGATTTTGGAGAATTTTTTGTCGGCTTTGTCGACGAGAGTCCAGAAAATCTCGCTAACTGGGATGTTACTGTTTAGCTGCTGCTGTTGTTGCTGCGACATTTTCTTCTTCTTCTTCCACTCTCTGAGCTCTGAGACTATACCCTTCTACGACGTCGTTTTTGCCACGGTCATCGAGGAACAATACAAACTCTTTCACCAATCACGCTTATTATGTATGCGCCGGTAGAGGATAATTTTAGTTTTGTAATGTAACAATTTTATAAAATTATTTTTATTAATTATTTTTTTTAGTTTAATTGTTATGCACTTAATATAAAAAAAGTGATAGTGATTTTAGAATTAATTTTGATAAAATCAAATATTTTTAACAATTATGTTAGTTAATAATATAAAATCTCTTTATATGTGTATATAACTTATATATTTTTTTTAATTAAGTTATCTTCATTGGTTATTAGTTTTTTTACTAGTCATTATAAATGTATAGTGGGGAAAAAATATTTGAAAATGAAATTGTTTAGTGGGTTAAAATTAGAATTAATTAATTATTTTAGAAGGAATTTATATTGTTGAAATGATACTTAATAAAAAAAATGATATTTAATTTGAAAATGTGAGTTATAGAGTAAAGTGGAGGGGACTTTATCGTGCCTTCATTCAGCAACTGAAAAAAATAATATCCAATTTGAATCATCTCACCTTAAAATTCAAAGTCAGAATTATAATCATGTTTAATAATCAATAAATTCATGAAAATTTTATAAAAGTAAAAAATTATGGTCGACCTTAAGTAATAAATGAACTTCAATTAAATTAAATTATTTGTAAGTATTCAATTTCAAACTTTAAAAACAATTATCGGTCAATATTTACTTATCTGTTTGTCGCAATTCAGATTACCAAAATCTTTTAACTAGATGGTTAAATCAATTCATAAAAAATTCAAAATACCATAGATATTATTAATAGAGAGAAGCCCCCTCAAAAAAATATGATATAAAAGAGAAAAATAATAACATGTGTTTTAAAGACACGTGTTAAAAGAACAAAATATTAAAAAAAAAAAAAAGTGTCTTAGAACTTGTGTGACAAGTTCAGTTACTTTAAACTTTGAAAATTGTTCTTTACAACAAAAAAATTACTAATTTTTAATACTAACATGTGCACTTGAGCAATTGGGATAAGTAAAAAAAACGTGTTTTAAAGAACACATATCAGCAAGATCATGTAAAGTAAGTTCTGTATGACTTTATGAAAAAATTTCAAATAGGTTTGATGTTATGATTCTAGAAGAAAATGACTCAATTAGTTTCTAGAAGGATCCATGACTTAGCATTTGAATCAATCAGGCCTCTAGAAGGTTGTGAGAATGTGAGGTGGCAAGGAGCCTAGTCTCTTCGATAGTTTGTTAAAGTATCAATGAAATGAGAAATTAGTCTTTTCTTCCTATCTTCTTCTTAGGAGGCTTCTCTACCCTTGAAGTAGAGTAAATCACAACTCCTTATCCCTAACATTTGACTATTTGAGGTGTGTCAATGTACTAAATCATAAAGAATAACTACTAATTAAAGAACGTATACTCCAGCAAATTAGAGATAAAGCAAAAGATCACAGTAAACAAGAGCAAATCCTTTTAACATATCACATCACATACATACCATTGGAGACAGTATATAAGAAATATTTCAATTTCACAGTGACTTGTCTGCTATCACAGCTAATAATTCATTATTATTAAAAAGCAACAACTGTTTTCCACCCCATGAAATTAATTCAAAATGATTTGTCAGGAGGAAAGAAAAACAAACATCCAATCCAAGACATCTGCAACTCAAAACTGAACCATATTCACGGTTTGGTCGTGCCCTCCCATGGTTGGTACCTGGTCCACTTTCTCTGCCCTGGATTGAGAGCATGTCCCTTGGAATGATAGATCAACTCTTCACCTTCTCCAGATAAATTTTCTTTATGGTCAAGACCGTACCTTTTTGGTTTCAATAAAAGAAGCTGCAACAAATTCGTTGTAAATATTATGTCGAGGTTATATATTTTCTTAGCATATGGTATTACCAAGGAAAGAATTAGGGAACAACCGAATTTACCTCATCGCCTGTGTGATCAGTGATGAAGTGGAGCCAGCCATGCCATTCAGGAGGAACCTGAGAAGCATTATATCTAGTCTTCTCTGCATATTCAACCCACCTGTGTCTTCCTGTAAAATTTTACCAATAACGTGTCATTTCGTTTATTTATTACTTGAGTTTACAATAATGTCAGCCAAAGTTTGTATATCCTAGATAATGGAAGATTTGACTCCTCTAAAGTGAGTCACAATTTAGACGGAAAAGTGAAATGTTATTGCCATTGATTGAAAATCAATAGGACATGCACAAAATATGTAGAGCAAGAAGCAATGGTTCTCTACTCTCCTACTACCACACCTAGGAAATCACAAAAAAAAATCTATGATTTCATTTGTCTGACATATGTTTGCAGAAAACTTCTCCATTGCCTCCCGAGGTGGCCTCTTCGGTGTCATGGAGTCATTTAGTTTGTTAATTCAGCCTCCCTAAACTGTAGCTTTTTTATGTTGCTTTGGAGATGTCCTACATGATGATACTCAATGTTTAGGCCCTAATTTTCAGTCTTTACTACCTCCTATGGCTCTCATCAGTCTATAACTCACTGTTTGGTGGGTTTGAAAAAAGTTTTAGGCTTGAGGAGCTTTGACCACTCATCAGACCCCACAAGCAGCTTCTAGTAAAAAGTTTCAATAGCTTTCTCCATTTTCAAAGGTTTCCCCATCCCCTAGCCATGTGCTGCTCCCACAATTCCCTCAAATGGATTGCAATGTTTTATAGAGATATTATGGCTATATGCTTGAGCTAATTGCATAGATAACTAGATATACAGCAATTGTTTGCATCTATCTAACTCATTTAAACGAATTAGACATTTATTCCCTTAGTATAGTATTCTACTCGATACAGAAACAGTTATGAGGTAGCATTTTAAAAGTCACAACATTTCACGATATCCCTTTCTTAATATAATAGGAAACTGTATTTTTGTTAGTGGAAAATAGGGATAATTCCCTCAATTACAGAACTAGAACACTGTAGACTTCAAGGGTCTGCAAACCTCCCAACTTCCTAAATGCCCAAATTCTCTCAAATTACAAGCTGATTCACTCTAATTCCCTCTTATATTTATACACATCGCAGCTTGACCTAACTAACTATCATGTTCATTATGTCATAATGAGATAGCCCGACCTAACTAACTAGGGTTTACCTATCAAGTGACCTCAGCTGGTCTTGGGCTCAAGGGATTAGTTTTAATTGATTTTAGCCGTATGCATTTAATAGACTAAACCACACACACAAACAGATAGAGACAGCAGGACACTAACCATATTGTGTGTTTTCAAGTTTCTCGTAATACTTGTTACCATATTTATCAACACCAACAAGTCTTGCCCCAATATTGTGGATCTTGGTTTGCCTGCATAAATTCAGAAATCAATTAGAGTGGTAGAGGAAAAATACCAGCATCACAAAGGGTATTCAAATCTCACAGTAAAATGCAAATAAAAGCAGAGATATTTCACTATCAAAAGCTGAGTCTGTCACCAACTTTACCGAAACAATATCTCTATTCTGACAGCTTGGGGCAGCTACAAGAAATCTAAATCCAATTGCAATGAACCGTGTATGTTCACTCAAATCAACCTAAGGTATGGTTGGATGGAGGATTTCAGGGCAAACGGAAAATAATATACTATCATGAAACTCTATCAAAAAATGAAAATGTTACCCTCCCACTTCTTTTCTTCAAAAACCCTCCATCAAAATATAAAAGAATTGTCTTTATCCATAACAACTTGCAATCAAACCTCTAAAATCGCTTCTCTTTATAGGGCCAATAGAAGAAACAAAAGTTAATGCATTATCATCCTTCTCAATTTCCTACTTGATGGCGCTCGCACATACACACACAAATAAAAAATGAAAAATGTAAAAAACAAAAATTGACTTACAATAGGTTTCCATCTGGAAGGCATCTCCTGAAAATTCAAAACGAAAACAAAAATAATATCAGCAAATTGAATCAAGTGACACTTGACCTAATAATGCATCTCAAAATTACATTAATTAACCCAAAAAAAAATGAAATCAAGAAGCTGCAAAATCAAATTGGACATTCATTTCATTAACTACTAAATTCCAATTTCCAGATAAATAGATACAGAAAAAGCAGTGAGAATAAAATAATCGTAGAATCAATAAACATAGCTTGGAAATGAATAAACATCGTGGATTAATAATCCCTAAAACAAAAGGCAGTATGATTTGTGAAATTGAATAATTGATAAGAGAATGGAAAAGGGACAAACAGGTAGCCTTCATGCTTGAGATGTCTGAGGAAGCCACCGAGACCTTTCTCTTTCACCGAATTGAGTATGCTCTTCACCACCGACGCCATGATCTCACCACCACCGCGCTCTCTTCTCTTGATGTCGTTTGTATGTTAGGATGCGTTTGGTAATGTAATACAGGAAATATAATATTATTTTGCTGGTTGCACCTCAACATCCTAGTTACACCCCCTCAAACAGGAAATATTTACAACCAAATTCATATTGGTCCAAACTATAAACGACAATGATAATTGATGACTCTTTTTTAAAATTTGATTTGATTGGTGTTAATTCGAGACAAATTAAATTATAAAAAATACTTTTGTTTTCTCTTATTTTTATTAAATTGATGTATAGATCAAATTTTTGTCCTAGTCCTACAGATTATGATTAATGTTGCTTTTTACTTTTAAAATTGTCGATAGAGTTTTAGTGACTTTATAGGTGATATTCCATAACACCAGTCTTTAAGGTTGCACAAAATAACAAGGTTTTCAACTAAACCACATTTATATGCATAATTAATTTTAAAATATCAAATATTTAAACTATACTTTTAACCAATCAATATGCTTTTAACGTGATCTTAACTTAGATGTCCATATATATATATATATAATTCATGAGCAAAAATAATTTCTACTATTTCTTTTACTTTTTACAAAAAAAAGTTTTTTTGTATTCTTTTTAAATCAAAATTTCCAAAAAAAAAGAAAAGAGAAATTGAAAATTTTTTTCCAAAAGATTTTTGATAAAAAAAATTGAATTATTTTTTCAGAAACAAAAGATTGATAAAAAAAATTGGTTGTAAAATTAGTTATGAATATAACCAATTTTATAACTGATTCTGTAAAATCAAATCTAATTATATGAGTTAGTTTACTCTGTTAAATGATTTTTATATAGATGTGTATTGATTACATGAAAATGATGTTTATAAGCAACCCTACCTGTCTTAATTATAATATCCAAAATATCCTAGCTTCATATTTATTTCTCAAAATTAATTTTATAGTTTCCAAAATTAAATTAAATTTTTAGAAATCTCTCTCAGGCTTCAATTTTTTGTTTTTAGAAATATTTGCTACGTAAAATGATTTAACAAAACTAATCTATGTTTAGTTCCACTTTTGATCATGCAAATTTAATTCTAGAGATTTAAAATTAATTTTGATATATTTAGTTTTTCTTAAATATAATTAATTTTACGTTCAAAATTAATTATAACTTGAAGTTAGAATTTATATCTTCTATTTCAACATTTATTTTTTAATCTTGAATTTATCACTTTAATTTACTTTGTAGTTAAGCCTTTTAAAATAGAAGAGAAAAAAAAGAGTAAAAGGGAGCTAGCTAGCTGGGTTGGTAAGCTAGTGGGCCTTATGGTAGAGACCAAAGCCCAAACTAGGCCAGCCCAATAAAGGTGCAAAGAAAGACCAATAGTAACAGAAGGTATAGCAAATTTTTCATTTTCATTTTCATTTTCCAATTCGAAGGTAGTAACAGTGATTTGTTAAGAGGAACGAAGTGACACAAGAAAACACTTTTGGAATTCGAAGCAATGGATAGAGAATGGGGTTCGAAACCTGGAAGCGGAGGAGCTGCGACGGCGCAAAACGAAGCAATAGACCGTCGGGAGCGTCTCCGGCGACTTGCACTAGAAACAATAGATCTAGCAAAGGATCCATATTTCATGCGCAATCACCTTGGTAGCTACGAATGCAAACTCTGTCTCACTCTCCACAACAACGAAGGCAATTACCTTGCTCACACACAAGGGAAGCGTCATCAAACCAATCTCGCTAAGCGTGCCGCACGTGAGGCCAAAGATGCTCCCACTCAACCCCAACCTCATAAGCGCAAACTTAACCTTCGCAAAACTGGTACCAAAACCCTTATTTCTTAATTCAATTTAACCACTCCTAATTTATTTTAATAATTAATAATGTAATGTGTTGCAGTTAAGATTGGTCGTCCTGGTTATCGTGTAACTAAGCAATTTGATCCTGATACAAAGCAAAGATCTCTCCTATTCCAGGTTTTTCTTTGTTTTCTTTACTAAAATTCTCATTTCAAGTTTAAAGTGAGAGCTTAGTTGCAAATACAAATGAATGTTTTAAAGTATATGTTAAATTGAAGACAAAGTTACTCTTGCGGTTCTTGATGTTATTTAGTTGTATTATAATAGTCTTTTTAAGTTTATTTAATTGGTTTGGATTGGTTGTTTAATTGTTATGAGACTTTAAGGACTAATCTGGAATAATTAAATAATTCAAAAGAACTGTATGAGCACTTTTGCCTAAATTATCTACGAATCTTTTTTGTTGTTAGATTTTGATGGTTACATACTTCAAATTGATTTAGGGGAAATTAGGAGGATTATGAATATGGATAATGGTTGTATACATACTATACATATAGGAGGATTATGAACGAAAGTGATGGAGCGAAAATTAGGGTAGCACCTATTGGTGAAAAGGATGATGGAGTTGAGTGTCACTATAGTTGGTTTGTTTGGGTTTGTTGTGGGGAGAAGACTAGTAGAAATGCAAGTGAAGAGAGTAGATTTGATGAAGGATAGTATTGATATTAGGGGTAGATTAGAGGGGCATCAGGGAATGATATAAGAGAACATCCAACGATAGTCCTTAGAGGGTCTTTACATTCAAAAAGTGTGTTCTTAACTAGTTTCACACTTTCACTAATAGAGAAGATTGGCGTGGCTGCAATGCAACTTGCAACGACGATTGCTTGTTGATGCAACAGATCCTTTAACCCTAAACTCTAAACCATGGATTCCTAAGGGTTGCACAATTAGAACAAAAAATGAATGAATTGCTTCAAAGTGATGTGACACTCTTAAGTCACCCACAATGTGTTGCACCATTGGAGATGCTTTTAGTCATACCATTAAGAAGCATTTGGATTTAAATGGTTTGTCATTAGGGATAATTTATTTATGACAGGACGTTATGATGCTGCGGCTTAATCCATGTATTCAACTATGAGAAAAGACTTTGGTGGTTGTGGTTGATGTTTTTGTCAATTACACTTCTCCTTGTGACCTTCTCAACTTCCTATTCTTCTAACATATTATATTATAAAACAATTTCTCTTAAAATTTCAATTGATGCAGATTGAATATCCTGAGATTGAAGACCTCACAAAGCCCAGGCATCGGTTTATGTCCTCCTATGAGCAGGTAGTCTTTTAATTTATTGATTTACGCCTCCCCTATCTTTCTCCATTTGAGTGTTGCCCGCGCATTCTGAAGTCAAAGTTGTGCAATTATTCACTGTACACACAGACCATGTTTTAATATTTCTCTTTTTCTGTTGATCACATTTTTTTGTACACAGAGGGTGCAACCATTTGATAAAAGATATCAGTATCTCTTGTTTGCAGCTGAACCTTATGAAACAATTTCTTTCAAGGTAAATAATTGCTCTAGTTTATTTTTTATTATGTTTTGGGCCTCAAGCACATATGTTTTGAGTTGTGGAAGTTTACTTTTTGTACTTGTTAATCTAAAATTTCAGGTACCTAGCACAGAGATTGATAAGTCCACTCCAAAGTTTTTCTCGCATTGGGACCCAGATTCAAAGATGTTCACAGTTAGTACATTTACTCCTCTTTCCTATTATCTGTGATGGAAAAATTTGTCCATCGAAGTATACATATTTTGTGTGTGATGCAATTAAATTAATGCTATCTGCATCATCCATGCAAAAACAAAAACCAGCTTTCAAAAGAAAAAATACTCACCTTGTCTTTGGTAAACAACATTGTTTTCTGAAAAATGATCTAGCGTTTAAAAACTTTTATTGACTTCAAAATAAGCTAATCCAAACTTGCTCTCAATCTTTAGACATCAAAGCACCTGATTGATCAAGCAAATCCAACCCTTGAAATTTAATCAGTTGACCTCTATAGATTCAAGTAATTAATTGCAGGATGGCAATGGAAATTTCCCTTCATTCATGCTTTCTCTTTGTTCTTTTTGGTTATGCAGCATGCATTGTTGATGTTTCATTTCCACTAACAGCTGCTGATGACAACTGATACTTGTTTGCAGCTGCAGTTGTATTTTAAAACCAAGCCACCAGAGACAAACAAACCACAACCGCCTGCCTCTACACCCAATGGCACCACAGCACCAGGTGTTCCACCAAGGCCTCTGCCCCCACCACCACAAGGTCAACTACCACCACCGCCACCTCCTCCACAAGGGCTACCACCCGGAGCACCTATGGGAAATCCTCCTCGGGCCCCTCCACCTCCAATGCCAGGGTCAATGCCTCCACCACCTCCTATGGCTGCAAACGGTCCTAGACCTGTACCTTCTGGTGCAATGCCGCCTCTTCCACCCCCAGCCCCCATGGGTGCTAGACCTCCGTCAATGCCACCTCCACAAGGTTTTCCAGGCCAACAGATGCAGAGCTAAGGCATCCATTTGATTCTACCAACCCCTATTGCGCGTGACCTTTATTCTGGCCTTAGGGCATATGCTGATCACTATTGAGTGTTAAAAAGATGTAGTTGGACACACCTTATCCAAAGGCTCAATATTGATGTTATGTCGGATGCTAGTTTTCATGAGTAATACCCCGAATTGCTAATACATTTTTTGTTGCATCTCATTTTCTAATTTTCAAGTTTATACATTGCAGTATCAAGTTGTCTGGTATTCGTTATTTATGCTGACCATACTCCATAGAGTCTGGTTCTCCAATCCCTTGGTATAGATGGGAATCTTTTGGTTTCACCATTAACTGTTTGATTGCTGCATCAATGTTCTTTTTTTTCTTTTCAAAAAACAGAAAATGCTCTATAGAGTAAAACACATTTTAATATCAGTATACAATACATTGATACTACCCACGGGACGATAAAAATCAGAATAGCATCAGTGTGTGAAAATTTAACTTACGAGTGATTCAATCTTGAAGAATGTAAGATGATAATGTACAATAACAAGAAAATGCTTTTATTATTGAGCAATGACTCTATAATACATTGACACAGCTCACTCAAGCACAGGAACACAGTAACATCATATGCTCATACATATTTGAAAGATGACTACAACGGTGGTGGAGTAAATATAGCTAAATTTTCAATGAAAATTCAGAACAAGAACTGACTACTACATTACAATACGTAGAAAAAGCAAATACTTTTTATTCACTCATGAGCAACAACAACTACTTGTTTACCAACATTGCGACCGCCATACAAGCCAATCAACGCTGCAGGACCATTCTCAAGACCCTCAACTATGTCTTCCACATACACAATCTTCCCTTCTCTGATATGAGGCAGAACAAACTCCAAGAATTTGGGATATAGGTGATAGAAATCGGCGGTGTTAAACCCTTCCATTCGAATCCGCTTATATACGACATGAGCCAAATTTGTTACACCTTCAGGTTGAGTAAGATTGTACTGTGAGATCATTCCACACGCAGGTATTCGACCATGGACTCTCATATTCGGGAGTACCGCATCAAGTGTCTTGCCGCCAACATTCTCAAAGTAAATGTCAATGCCTTCAGGGAAGTGCCTGATTTGTATATTTCCATACATTAGTCACTACTGTATTTTATTACTAGGCACATAAAAAAGTAACATCTAAATTTTTCTATTACCAAACTGTTTAAATACAGAATACAAACCTTTTCAAAGCTGCATTAAGGTCAGGCTCTTCCTTGTAGTTGAAACCTCCATCAAACCCAAATTTATTTTTCAATAGATCCACCTGATTCAAATGATGTTGTTGATTCATCATTTATGCAGGCACTTACATAACAACAATAGTAATTACAAAAATACCTTGTCTTTACTTCCAGCACTTCCAACAACATAACATCCTGTCAATTTAGCGAATTGACCGACAAGTTGACCAACTGCACCAGATGCAGCTGAAACAAAAACATTCTCTCCTTTTTTAGGAGAGCCCAATTCAAAGAAACCAGCATAAGCAGTCAATCCTGGCATACCTGTTCTCAAAAGAAAAACACAACATATGTCACAAAGGCACAACAAAATGGTAGAAAACTACGCGACTAACACCGTTAAGATTCAATACGTGGAAGCATACCAAGAATTCCGGTATAGTACGAAAGCGGAACATCAGTGTGTTCAATTTTGAAAAGTATTTGAGTTGATGGAACCAAACTGTACTCTTCCCATTTAGAGAATCCCCACACTAAATCACCTTCCTTGTAATTAGGGTCTCCAGATTCCAGAACTTTAGACACTCCAAAACCTGCTATTACCTACAATTAACTCAAAAATTATCAGAATATTCTTTGATTAATTTCAATCTTGACTTAAGAATAAAACTGAAATTCTAATCACACAAACTACCAACATCAAGATTACCACTTCCTAATATCAAGCAATTCATTTGAACTGTAAAAAAAACAAAATCTCAGCATACAAACATAATTTTACATACAATATTTTTTAAAACAACCAAATATAAAAAACTACAATAATCAGATTAACATACAGTTTTCTTTCTTTAGACCATTCTGGTTCATACATAATAGTTTCCAAAACTATTAATTTGATAAGAAATTCATCAAATCAAAATTGTAAGCTTACTAAAAAGTTGATCTATGCAGAGACTAATCAATTTACATATTAAAAAAGCTACTTTAAGGATCAAATTTGACATATACTCAAAAGGGTCACTCTTAAAACCATTAACTTACAGATTGAGGGGTGTAGGAAAGAGGATTAGGAGGGCCTTGTGGTTTGTTCATGAGATTTCTCATGAATGGATCACAAGACAAGTAGAGATTTTTTAGAAATACATCATTGGAACCTTGTGGAAGCTTGAGAGTAATAGTACTGTCAACAATGTTCATGTCAGATTCTTTAGGAAAACCAGACACATAGTCCTTCAGAATCACTTGCTTGTTCCTCAATTGAGCCATGTTTTGAATTGTTTCAATTCATTCAGTTTGCAATAGAAAGTGATGAATGAAGGATAAGCTAAGCCAAATTATAGAAGTGGGATCATGATGCTTTAAAGTTGAATGAATGAATGGTAGCAAGTGAGTGTGAGTCCTCAAAATTACACTTTTTGTTCTTGACAAACTCAAAATTACAATTAAAAGCTATAAACTCTTGTGTTAAGGAATATTAGTATATTTCATTAAAATTTATTCAATTATTTAAAAAAATACTTTGCATCAAAAAAATACTAGTAAGTAATGAATGATAAGATTTTTTTTTTGATAATATAATAAATGATAAGAATTATATAAAAAATAAATGATAAGAATTTAATGTTTATGAACTACTAATGCAAAAATAAACTTGCATATTTAATCACATCTCACCCTAATATAATTTTTTTAAAGAGTTTAATAGCGAAACTTACACAAACTAATTGTGAAGAAATGAAGGATTTCGAATTCAAACTCGTGATTCAACATATCAAATGTCTCTACAACTACCATATAAATTGTACTTATCAGACAATATTATTTTATTATATCACGTTTAAAATATTAGTTCAACAAAGCATCTAAATTGTTCTGTCAATTTTTTTCCTATATTGTGGGTACAATTAAGATGAATGTGAGGACATTGTATATATAACCAATAAAGGAAAAAAAAAAGTCCGAGTGATGTGGTCCTCAAAAAATGTGGTGGTCTTTTTCTTTCAATTAGAGCATATTTAATAGGTGTTATATTTGAGGTTTGGTGATTCAGTCCTATGTTTGCTCATTTTTCCGCATTTTATCGAATTTTAGTTTTCGGTAACGTATAATTGAGTAAAATACATTACTTGATCATAATTTCCGGTAGCATATTTGAAGGCGAGTGAACAAACACAAAAGATAGATGAGTAACCTTCTTGAGGATTTCATTAAAATTAAAATGTGGGGTAGAGGTATGATCTTAACTCTCTTTGTGAGCCCAAAATATTAAGTACAGTAGGATTTAAGAAATCTATAAGCAAATCCATATAGTTTTTACTCCAATGGTGTTTTTTTTTTAAGATCTCACCATAACACTGAATCAACAAGTAGTTTTTTTTAACAAAATGGCAAAATAATAATAATAATAAAAAAACCTATTGGAAAAATTAAAAGTCCATATCTCAAGTTTTGTTTTGAACTGTCAACCATTTGATTTTTTTCTATAGCTCAACCATAATCATTACTCTCACTCTCCACAACCACTTTTCCAATAAGGCTACATTGAAAGCCTTCAAATTTTAAAACATCAAACTATAATTAATGGTCATACTTCAGTTCAAATAAAACTGAATTAAATTATCTATATACTATTAGAAGTAACAAAGAAGCACATAATGGAGGTTTTATTTATCATCATAAGATGTCACTGAAGCAAACAATTATTACAATCAACAGAGTGGAGAAAGATGATTGCCAAAGGCCATACAAAGAGGGCTTGATATTCAACACAAAAAATCATATAAAAGCATCGGCGTTCATTCACGAGCAACAACAAGCACTTGTTTTCCAACATTGCGACCGCTAAAGATGCCAACCAAAGCTGCAGGTGCATTCTCAAGTCCCTCAGCTATGTCTTCCACATAAACTATCTTACCTTCTCTGATATGAGGCAGAACAAACTCCAAGAATTTGGGATATAGGTGATAGAAATCAGCTACAACAAAACCTTGCATACGAATACGATTGTATATGAGATGTGCCAAATTTGTTACACCTTCATGTTGTGTAAGATTATATTGTGATATCATTCCACAGACGGGTATGCGACCATGGAGTCTCATATTCAGGAGTACAGCATCAAGTGTCTTTCCTCCCACATTCTCAAAGTAAATGTCAATGCCTTCTGGAAAGTGCCTGATTTACATAAAATTGATAGTTACTAGTGTGCCACATGTTACTAACTACTAAGTACAGTAACTATACTTTTTTTATGTCTATAAACAAATTGAATTAAAATTTCTCTACCATAAAACTGTTAAAAACTTACTTTTTCAATGCACCATGGAGGTCAGTCTCTTCTTTGTAGTTAATGGCTTCGTCGTATCCAAATTTATTCTTCAATAGATCCACCTGGTTGCAGAAGACATACATATAAGTAAAGGAGGACAAATTATTTTTTCATTCAAGTTACAACAAAGCAAGCGCAACTACTATTGCCGATTCCTGCTACAATTCACTTCAATTAGGCCAACTATGTAAACACTTCCTGAATTGAAAACAGTATTTTTTTGTAATATAATTAGGCTAATTCTAGTATTCAACCCAGCAAGAGAGTAAAGAGACCTTGATTGTTCTTATTGTAATTAGGGCCATTCAAAACAGTAGAACTTTAAACAGAAGAATCTTCATCATTTATGCAGACACTTATAACAAAAATAATTAGATAAATACCTTCTCTTTACTTCCAGCACTTCCCACGACATGGCAACCAGTCAATTTGGCGAATTGCCCAACAAGTTGGCCGACTGCACCAGAGGCAGCTGATACAAAGACATTCTCTCCCTTCTTTGGAGAGCCTACTTCAAAGAAACCGGCATAAGCAGTCATTCCTGGCATACCTGTGCTCAAAGTAAAACACAACATATGTCACAAAAGCACAACAAAAGCAGAAAACTATGCAACTAACATCCATAAGCTTGCTTGTTTGCGTGCTAGATACTTATTGCATATTTGGTTTTGCGATGACAAAAATTGATTTTGAATTAATTGATTTTAGTTAAAAGTGAGTTGAACGTAAAATGATTTACGTTGTGATATATTCACGTAAAAGTGAGTTGGACAAAATTTCAGTGTAAAAATCACATTTGAACTCAAAAGCTACAAATCCTAGCTTCAAGTTATAATCAACTCTTGAGGCAAAATCAATTATATTCAATAACACTAAAACATGTCAAAATCAATTTTACACCTCTAGAATCAATTTTGGCTTTCCCAAAAGTGGAACCAAAATGTACTAAGAATCATTCTGAAGAAGCATAACGTACACTCAGAAAATAAAACATAAAACAAAACAAATCATAACTATAAGCAGAGAGAAAGTTATACAAAAGCATTGAACTATCAATTCCAAATAAGTACAGGGCTCATTCAATATTGGTTCTCTTCCAAACCAAAGCAGGTCACAAACAAATAGTTTAATGAACAAAGAATCAATTCCATCCATATAACTTCCATTGAACAAAAGAAGAAAAAAGAAAAGGAATGTAGGACTAAAGTGACCAAACAATCCGACAACCATCTTTCCAAATGATACTAAACAAAGAAAGGACTCATTTATCACACGGAAACATCATAACTTGAGGCCTGCATATAATCAGACTGATATCAAGTACATTCTTCACTAAAAATCAACATAATTCATTGAAATTGTTGAATACATACCAAGAATTCCAGTATAGTAAGAAAGAGGAACATCTGTGTGCTCAATTTTGAAAAGTATTTGAGCTGCAGGTAACAAGCTGTACTCTTGCCAATTAGTAAACCCCCAAACCAAATCACCTTCCTTATACTTTTGGTCTCCAGATTCCAGTACTTTAGACACACCATAACCAGCTATAGGCTGCAATTACTAAAAAATGATCAGTAACTGCACAATACAATTTCAATGTTGCAACCATTCTTCAATCAATATCAATCTCAAATTAAAAATAAAACAGAAATTCTAATCACACAAACAAACTACACATCAAGGGATTTTAAGTACAAATCACATAACTACTTCAAAGTATCCAGCAATTCCTTCAAATTTTCACATACAAAAAAACTCGGTAAACAAATCAATCCATTGACACAAATCAATCACCATAAACATTAATTTGCAAACAAATGTATCATATCAAAATCAAAATTGTAAACCTACTAACAAGTCAATCCATGGAATACAGAGACTAATTTACATATAAAAAACGCAACTTTAAGGTTCAATTTGACAAATACTGAAAAGGGTTGGTTTCCCACAAAACTAAAAGAACTAACTTACAGATTGAGGAACATAGGAACGAGGACTGAAAGAGTCTTTTGGGTTACTCATGAGAGTCCGCATGTAAGGATCACAAGACAAATATAGATTTTTGACCAAAACATCATTAGAACCTTCTGGAAGCTTTAGAGTTATGGTACTGTCAACTATGTTCATGTCGGATTCTTTAGGAAAACCAGAAACATAGTCCTTAAGAATCACTTGTTTGTTCCTTACTTGTGCCATTTTCGTTACTGTGATTGTTACAACACAAAACAAAACTCAAATAAAAGAAAAGAGGATAAGCAAATATTTAGGAAATGAAAATGAGATCATCGTGATTTTATAGAGAAAAAATAAATAAATTCGTAAATATTGGCCGGTCATTCAATTTTGTTTGTTATTCGTATCGTATACAACTTTTCATTGGCTACGTATAGATGTGACGTAAGACATTCGTATTTCCTTACGAAATAATCAAATCCAGTAGCACAGGGCAATGTTAGTCAAATGTATTTAAAACTAACTTATATTTTATTAAACTAATTTATAAGTTTATTGGATTAAATGAGATGTGTGTGGTAAACAAGTTTTTCTTACTGGATTATAGTTTATTTTGAGACGCTATTTCAAGTAGCGTTTGAGGTTATACTTTATAGTTTTTTACTTTATCTTTCTTTTATGACCTAGTTAATTTATTTTTATTATTTTTTATATATAAAACGTAACTCTTCCACTAACTTGTTATTCACCGAGTATCTTAGTAGCTTCTTCTCGGAGCTATTATTTTTGTTTTTTTGTTCAATGTGGTACTATTACTTCTAAATAACACATCAATTCTTTCGATCCTTGCCAAAAAAATTCACAACAAAAAATTTAATTTAATTTATACCAAAAATCTCTGTTACATAACACAAAATTGACAAAGATATGCATGAATAGAGTTGAACTCAATTTCTTTAACTTCTTGCTAAAATAACTTATAAAATCTTTCATCTTATTCATCTGACAATAAATTCATAAAGTTAAATTTATTTTTTATGTCAAATTGTAAACCGTAAAATGAATTGTTTTTTATGATTATTATTTATACACATGAGGTTTGTTAAACTTTTAGAGAACTCTTTAAATTTATGTTTATATTGTAAAAAAAAAAAAGTAACTGTAGTACCAAAAAAAATGAATTCCATGATTTTTTTTTTATTTCAGAATTTTGTTACATTTTTTGGATTTTTTTACCACAAAAGTCATAAACGAGATAAATATAGTAAAATAAAAAAGGAGTAAACATGAGAGACATATTAGGTGAATTGGGCAATCACATTGGGAGGAACAAACAAGCGAGTGTCGTGGGTGGCGCATGGACATTATGATGTTGCTAATTGCTTCTACATACATTATGCTTCATTATATATAATTTATACACTAATTAGAATGTTTATAACTTTATAAAATAGCATAATAGAAAATGAGTGATAGGGTGTATTTCAGATTTCAAGATGAGAGAAAGAGTAATGCAAAATTAGAGAAAGGGTAATGCAAGTTAGGGTAACCAAATATGGAGAAAAGTAATAACATTGTAGTTGTTTATGTTGGGTGGGATCACTCCCCAAGTGGAACCCACCAAGTTTATTAGTATTATTATTATTATTATTGAAATAAAAGAAAAATAAAAAAAAGAAATATATGGTTTATTGGGCTTGACCCATGTAAAGGAAAATAAAAGGAAGGAAAGAGATCAACCAAAACAACAACCGTAACCGCACGCACGCACGGCAGCCAGAGAAAAGGAAAGAAATTCAGTTCCGGTGGTGGTAACGTAGTTTTACTTTCTCTGAGAGTTATTTTGGCATACCCACTTTAGTGGAAGATTGTTATAGGGTTATTGTTGTTGATTGATATTCCCTATTGTTATTAGGAAGAGTGATAGATATTCCCTATTGTTATTAGGACGACTCTGGTGTAACCATTAATTATTATAGTGGAAGTTTTGCTGGACTAGGTCCCGTGGTTTTTATTCTCTCATTTGAGGGAAGTTTTCCACGTTAAAAATTGTGTTTGTCTCATTTAATTTTTCTGCCAATTATTATTTTCTATTTGGCCATTTATCTGCACAGGTGGGGGAAAAATATTCCGCACTATTGAGATAGTTATTTCTAATTATCTCTGGTTTTTTCCTAACAAAGTGGTATCTAGAGCTCGGTTGATTTGATTTGTGCATTTAAATGGAGGAGGAAAATAAAGGTCCGAATATGATTAAACTCAACTCTTCTAATTACACACTTTGGAAGACTCTCATGGAAGACATGTTATACAGTAAAGATTTGTATGATCCTATTGAGGGTGACACTGCTAAACCCACAGATAATTATGATGCTGATTGGAAGAAGATGAATAGAAAGGCAATGGCGTTGATCAGGCAGTGGTTAGATCTGAGTGTATATCCACATGTTGAAATTGAAATAGATGCTAACAAGATGTGGGAAAAATTAAAAGAGTTGTATGAACGAAAGAATGTGCAAAATAAAAGCATTCTTGATTCGGATATAACATGTCAACCAAGATACAAAGCAAGATTGGTTGTGAAAGGTTTTAATCAGAGAAAAGGTATTGACTTTGATGAAATTTTTTCACTTGTGGTGAAGATGTCCTCTATCCGAGTTGTTCTTGGGTTATCAGCTAGCTTGAACCTAGAAGTTGAACAACTTGATATGAAAACTGCATTCCTTCATGGTGATTTGGAGGAAGAGTTGAGTTTAATCATATTCAGACCTTTATTTTCCTCCTCCATTTAAATGCACAAATCTTTCGTTCATACAACTCTTTTAATTTTTCCCACATCTTGTTAGCATCTATTTCAGTTTCAACATGTGGATATACACTCAGATCTAACCACTGCCTGATCAACGCCATTGCCTTTCTATTCATCTTCTTCCAATCAGCATCATAATTATCTGTGGGTTTAGCAGTGTCACCCTCAATAGGATCATACAAATCTTTACTGTATAACATGTCTTCCATGAGAGTCTTCCAAAGTGTGTAATTAGAAGAGTTGAGTTTAATCATATTCAGACCTTTATTTTCCTCCTCCATTTAAATGCACAAATCAAATCAACCGAGCTCTAGATACCACTTTGTTGGGAAAAACTAGAGATAATAAGAAATAATTATCTCAATAATGTGGAATATTTTTCCCCCACCTGTGCAGATAAATGACCAAACAGAAAATAATAATTGGCAGAAAATTAAATGAGACAAACACAATTTTTAACGTCAAATTGAGAGAATAAAAACCACGGGACCTAGTCCAGCAAAAACTTCCACTATAATAATTAATGGGTACACCAGAGTCTTCCTAATAACAATAGGGAATATCAATCACTCTTCCTAATAACAATAGGGAATATCAATCAACAACAATAACCCTATAACAATCTTCCACTAAAGTGGGTATGCCAAAATAGCTCTCAGAGAAATTAAAGCTATTACCACCACCAGAACTGAATTCCTTTCATTTTCTCTGGTTGCCGTGCGTGTGGTTACTATTGCTGTTTCGGTTTGCCTTTTTGTTTGCCTTTGCCTTTTGCCTTAGGAATTTGAGATCCCTTTTCTTCCTTTTATTTTCCTTTACATGGGTCAAACCCAATAAACCATATATTTCTTTTTTTTTCTTTTTCTTTTATTTCAATAATAATAATAATAATACTAATAAACTTGGTGGGTTCCACTTGGGGAGTGAGCCCACCCAACAGAAACATTATAATCTATATAAAAAAAAAGAATCGAGCTTATGTATGTCATATTGTTAAAACCATTAGATTAAAATATTTAATTAAATTATATCATTTTTTTAAGATATTTTATATCATTAAAAATGATTTTACATATTCTTCTTAAAATTTTAAATAATGATCGGTGAGTTATAGTTAAGAATGTATTATATGAATTGTTAATTAGGTTTAAAAGTTCATTGCCATTGAATATTCTCCATTTTTTCCGAATGTTTGAAGATATTTAAAACAAATAAATATTTTTTATACAAATCGATATAAAAATAGAATGAAATCAAAATTATAACTTTAAATTGTCAGAGTAAATTAAAGGTAATAACTAATAAATACTACGTTAGAAGCATCTTTAAATATTATTCCACAAAAGTATGGAGCAGTATTATACCACAAAAGGTTTCCTCTTCAAGGCAATTTAAGTGTCCATTTGCTTTTGGTGAATAACTCTTTAACTTTACAACCTCTCAACCAAAATGATTGAATTGAATATGTTGCTAAGGGTCATATTTACATAAATAAATCTTCTATGTGAATACCATTAAAAATATAATGGGTAACCCCTATGTACACCACGTATCTCATATTCTGTTTGTTGGATAAAAATGATATCAATATTCTATTTATATTTATGTGGGTATACGTTTAACAAATATTTTACGAGTTTTTAAATATTTATGACTACCAACATAAATCTGTGAATATTAATATCTTTTAAATAAAAAGTATTTATGTACAAAAATCATTTTTTTTTTGTTGCAATTACGTAGAATTATTTCTCTTATTTGGTCAACACAAAAGAATATAAACATATAAAAATATTAATATATTATCACATAAATAAAATATATCATAAAATTTTATCATAAAAAATATCAATACATAAACAAAAAATATTATAACATCAATTTTACTAATATACTATCATATACTAATACTATTACATCCGCTTTGGTATCTATTTACTAATAGGTAGTCAAAATATCCACCATGTGTTGATCGTATATTTTATCCGCATGTTATGTGCGGATAATGATTTTTTTGCCATCTCTAAGTAATATACATTTTTATTAATTTATTTTGCACTCTCTCAATTTGTAGCTTGAAGGGAAGATAATTGCACCTTCTAAGGAAGCTTTCTATGATGTGTCATATTGGATTAGGATTGAATATATAAACTGTCTCACGATTTATGGTGGTGACATTGGAACTATCGACGGCTATGGTTCTACTTGGTGGGAATGCAAAAGTTACCCTTGACCTACGGTAAGAATATTCTACACCTAGCCTGTAAAAATTAATTTGTTGTTTATACATTGACATTTTTTTACTAAATCATTATTGTTTACCTATATATTATTATTTGATTACTTTTAAAAGTATACTAGTAATAAGCTAACAATGCACACATATTTGATTTTAGAAAATATATGTATAATTTTAACTAGAGCGATACAAAATTCAATAACATTGTACTATGTCCAAAAGATTTATTTCAAAATATTTTATAAAAAAATATTTTTAAAATATTTAATTTGTAAAAATTTCAATTTGTTTCCAGTTATAAAACTAATCAGAATCAGAATTTTTTTTGTATGAAATTTAATTAAAATAAAAACTACTTTGAGTTGCTTATATAAGAAATAATATTAACTACAATTGTTATGTACAGATAATAAAAATATTAAGGAAAATTATTTTAATTATTAATTGAAAACAAAAAAAGTTATTTTTATATTATGTAAAATTAAAACCTTAAAAGCTAATATTTTCTCTAGTCTAAAATGTATGTAGGGTAAAAATTAGATGTATTTAGTAAAAATTTCAATTTATAATCTCAAATATTCGAGTTCGAAAATATAGATTAAAATAATTTTTCATTTTGATTATGTTACAGGCTATAGGTATCCATTCATGCAATGATCTTATTGTTAGTAACATGAGGGTGACTAATATTGCAGGAGCTCATATATCTATTAATGGTTGCAACAATGCAACATTCTCCCATTTATTAGTTAGATGTTCCTGCTACTAGTCCTAATACTGATGGTTTTGATATTTCTAATTCCAAAAATATTTATTTTTGAGATTCTGTCATCCGCATAGGGAATATTCAAAGTTCATTTTTATCTATTTTAAAAAAATGAGTCAAAGAAAAATTATTTATTTAGTCCAAATGTTGTGATAAAATATATTAAAATTTTTTATTTAACCAATTTTTATTTTTAATTCAAAATTTGGATAAAATACATAATGTAATTTTTACATAAAAAAAGTACTTATACCTTCTTGACCTTTGCTTATAAATAAATATATTGTTTTATAGCAAATGATCAATACTCTAAAAATAATTACTCTATATACATATATGTGCAATTTTCATATGAGTTGCCATTTGTTATAAATAATAGATGATGATTGTATTGGTGTCAATGGCGGCTCCTCAAACATCAATGCTACTCGTTTTGTCTGTGGACCAGGCCATGGAATAAGGTTATTTTCTCTATAATTTGTATTTTAATTTTCTATAAACTTAGTTGAATTATTTTAACGAACTTGTCGAACTAATCATGTAATTAATAAACATAAATTAATTAAGAACAAATTGATTGAGAGAATTCGAATTCAAACTATGAAAATTAAGAGTTGAAACTTTGAGAGAGTCATCACACACTACTATTGTGATTTTTTTGGTGGTACATTCACACTTGTTAATTCTCTTTATATATATGTTTGAGTATTTGATAAACATAATAAAAATGTGTGAAGTAATCCAGCATTGGCAGTCTTGGTAAAGGTTATTCTTATGAGACAGTTGAAGAGGTTCGTGTACGTAATTGCACCTTCATTGGATCCATAAATGGAGCAAGAATCAAGACATTTCCAGTAAGTAGAAAGTTATTATGTTATATTTGTATATTTACTATGCTTATTATGCACCTTATTTCTCCCATTTTTCTAATTTAAATCATATAATTTTGTAAATAGTCATTAGTAATACATATGCTTTTATTTACATACATTAACAAATATTGAATCATAGATATAAAGTAGTAAAAAAAACAGAAAATGAAATATTCATAAAAAGGATAAATTTATCTGGCTTTAAACTCATGCAAAATAATTCCAAGATCTACTCCATTTGTTTTTTTTATGCGTCAGTTTTTTTGCGATTTTAAAACTAAATTAAAAAAACTACTTTTCCCCAAATAATTTGTAGGGTGGATCTGGTTATGCAAGGAAGATTACTTTTGAGCAAATTAATCTTATAAATGTTTCCAATCCAATAATTATAGACCAACACTATGGTGTTAACGATGCTAACGGTACACATTTGACTCTCTCTCTATATATATTGTCATTTCAACTATATGTGTTTTCATGTTTATTTATAATTACATCTATAGTAATATATAATTATATTTATGTTTTGAATTTTGTGGAAATTATTATAGGAATCAGCTGTGCTAGTGAGTGAAGTAACATATCGTGGATTTCATGGAACGTCAGTTAGTGACATTGCTATTAAACTAGACTGTAGTTCATTGGATTGTTCCAATATTGTATTGGATCAAATTAACATTGTCTTTTCTCAACAAGGAAAGAAGGTCGATGCTTTTTGCCAAAATTTTCATGGAACAATTGAATCTACTATTCCAAGAGTCTCATGCTAAATATATTGATTGAATCGATAATATGTTATGAACCACTATATTGAAACATATCTTTTATTTTTTTATATATGTTTAGTTTCTTAATAAACATTTGCCTATTTAATAGTTTATATTTTTTCCTTGAGATTTTCCATTTTTAATTATTAGTGAATATCTACGTTTGTAAATGTTTATATCTATGTTATTTTTATGAAAATATGATTTTATGAAGCAATAATTCGAGGAAATCTAACACACTTAGGTTGTTTTGAAATTAAAATATCTAATGAAAGAGAAAGAAAAATGATAATTTTAATAATTGACAACTTGCAAGATAATCGACAGTGAAATAAACTTTGCGAAAAATGTGTTAGATTGAAATATTCCAATTATTAGATCTGAGAAGATTAATGATGTCATTGAAAGGAGAAAGTTTTTGTGTAAAACAATATTTGAAAAATGGGTTCGAAGATTGAACCGGTGAGAGATGCGGATCATATTTTAATTGATTTAGCCATATTATATAAATAAATAGATATAGTGCTAAATTTCATTTTCATTAATACAAATCATAAATTATAAAATAAAATCCAAAAACTAATAGATAATAAATATACCTAAAATTAATAAGTTTCCATGAAAAAGAAAGTTGTCTATAAAGTCTAATTTAAATGACAGATATTGATATTATAATTATATGTGTGAATTTTATAATTATATGTGTGAATATTAAGTGATACTTGTCACTCTATAAAAAAAAAAAAATTAATTTACAAGAATTTAGAGAAAAGAATAAATTGTAATTTTCAAATGACGATGGACCTTAACCGTACGTAGGTCCAACCATTTACTTATCAAAAGAACAAGGTGGTTTTTTTCTTTTGCCCCTATGTTTTCAAATTCAAGTTTAAATTGACCAATTAAATCGATAAAATACATATCTCAACTCAAACAAATATTAGAGGACAATGACATGTCAAATTAATATAGTTGAAAATTAATATGTTTTGGTATTATCAGATTAAATCATCAACAACTTAATGATATGTTATTTATGAGTAAGTTTGATCGTAATTTAAATTTAACATGATCAAATTTGAAATTTGAAATTTTTGTTTTATTTTAAAATAATTAATATTTATTTATTTTAAACTATATATAAAAAATAACAAAGTTTTTTCTCTCCGTCATTCTTCATCGTCTCTCGTCACTGTTCTTCACCGTTTTTCTCTGTTTTACATCGTCTATATCTTCGCTAGTTCATAAGAATCAAAGACGAACCTGAAAACGACGACATGACGATGACGATGTGTGCTCAATGGCACCAAGACGACAACAGTGCAAACATGAATAAATTGAAAGTGAGACATAAGAGAGATCTTGTCGTGATAGTAGAAGAACGGTAGATAGTTCTTCTCACGACAGTTGAAGTACAGCGGAGGAGAACAATTTTCTTTGGTGGTGGAATGGTTTCATGAGAGGAAGAGAAGAAATTCTGAACTTCTCGATTGATAATGATTTTAATTTTAATTAAAATAAAAATTTTAGGAAAATAATTTATTAAATTTAAGGGGATTAAAATTAAAGTAATTCATTTATTGATTAAAAAATTAAAAGTACCAATACACTCTTCTTTTTTAAGAGTACCATAGAAATTGTCATAGATAAAATACATCTCTCAATTAATCATTTCTGACAAAGAATAAAAGCTTAAAAGCATATCATATAGTGTTTCCTTTCTTTAGGTGCTGTAGTGCTCACAACCCCAACAATTGCTAGTGGCAAATATTGAATTAAAATATTGGGGTGACCAATTTTTTAAATTTTTTATGAATAAATAAAAAGTATGATATTGTATTATATATAAGAATTTTAAGTTGTAAGTTTACAAAAGTATTTTGAAGAGAGGTAGAAAATAAATTTTGATTGTAATTTTTAATAAATTTAGGTTGAAAAATTTATTTTATTATATAATTATAGTAGTTGTTTTTGTAATTTTTTTTATAAATTTTTTCCTCCGGTTTTTTAATATTAGACATATAGATTATAATTTGGTCTACAAAAATTAATATATTTGATTTAGGGTTGTCTTAAATATTTTGGAAGTCCTATTCTAATCTTAATAATTGGGCTTAATAAAAAGAGTGTAATTTTAATAATTAAAAAAATTGGTAAAATAAATTTTAGCCTATGTACACATACCAATCTACATTATACATGTCATTTGATTAGATTAATTCATATAACAAGAAAAAATGTACATATAATATCACCTTCACTTGTTAAAATCAAATTTATCCGTAAAAGTTTTCTTAAAATTATATGTTAAATCACATTTATACCTCTATACCACCCTACTCATTCACCCAAATATAGGGTGGAAATAAAGAGAAGATGGAGAAATATTAATGGAATTATGAAAATAATTTCAGAATTTGGATATTATAAACATTTTAGATGGACCAATGTAAATAGTTTGCACATAAATTATAAGTTTTTTTATAAACAAAATAAAAATAGTATTTTTCAAAAAATAGTTGAAGATTTTGGAGTGACCGTAAATACTCTATCACAACTGAGCTCCGCCACCGATCATGGCAATGGTATTCTTGCTTCTCATGTAAATTCTCATCTCTATCCATATTCTTCGTCTCACGTTGTTTCTTTTGATGCTTTCCTATTTTATTAGCTATTTCTATTGTTTGGTCAACTTATGGTTACTTAGTCAAAATTGATATTTGAGTTTGGCAAATCTCGTGTAACACAGGCATATTTCGATTCGTCCTTTTGATTGGGTATTTTGTTTAAAGGAATTATTTCGGTTACCTCCCTCCGACACAATTTTTGTTTGGTTCTTGAGTTTGCTATTCAAAAGTTATTCTTAATTTATTTCGTTCTCAATGAATGTATTTTTTGGGATTGTTTGTTATGGATGGTGTTAAAGAGAATTCACTTTAAGTTATTAGTTATGGATGGTGTTAAGGAGAAATTTCTTTAAGTTGTTAGTTTCACTTCAAGGATAAAATTACTTTTATTAGAGTTTTGAGACGAAATTTTTTTTAATAGAAAAAGATAAGTAGGATTATGTTGATTTAAACCCACAAATAAAAAGGATGAAACTAAATATGCAAAAGATTTGAAAACATGGAACGTTAGAAATTCATAATTAATTACTTGGATTCATAATTCTGTTGAGCAGTCCATAGGTGTGCAACTAGCAAAATATAATACTGCTAAAGAGATTTGGGACAATTTGAAACATTTGCATGTTCAGTCTAATTTTGCAAAACGGTATCAACTAGAAAGTGATATTAGAGCCCTTAAACATAACAATATGACCATTCAAGAACTTTATTAGGCCATGACTAATTTGTGGAATTAATTGACTCTTATGAAATCAACTGAATTGAAAGCTGTCAAAGCGTACATTGATTAGAGAGAAGAGCAACATTTGGTTTGGTTTTTGATGGCTCTTCGCGATGATTTTGAGGGTTCGAGAGTATTTTGCATCGTACTTCTCTTCCTAGTGTTGAATCAGTAGTTTGTGAATTGTTGGCAAAAAAAAAATCAGGCTTAAGAACCACTCCACTATGTCAGATAAGGGAATTCTCTCGACAACTCTATTTGTTTTTGTTGCTCCTGTCCAAAAATGAAAACCTAAGGGGAGAGTGGTGCTTGGTAATGATGAATGTGTTTTTTGCAAAGAAAAATTTATTGGAAAGCACAATGTTCGAAATTAGGGGACAAATAAGAAGAATTTTAGGGGTCAATGATTCAATGTTGTTGTTGCTACTCTTCCAATCATTGCCTCTAATTCTTGTTCTGTATACCCATATGAGTCTGCTTCTCAAATATCTGATATTGCAGAACAACTCCAAAAACTTCTTGCCACTTAATCACATGCCATGTTTGTCTCTTCTACTAAAGGTTTGAGTTCCTTTAGTTTGTCAGGTATGTCTCCTTTCATATGGATTCTTGATTCTGGAGCATCACACCATATGTCATATGATGATAAATCTGTTGTGTTTGTGAATTCTGCCTCATACGTGTCTGTTGTAACTGTTGATGACACTCCTATGCCATTAGCAAGCATTAGTTCTATCTCTACATCTAATTTGTCTTTTTATAATGTTTATTATATTCCTAATCTCACTTTGAGTCTTGCTTCTGTTAGTCAATTGTGTGATTTTGGATATCTAATTATGTTTTCTTCCACTTCTTGTTGTGTACAGGATCGACATTCTGAGAGGGTGATTAGGACAAGCCATAGACAAGGGGGACTTTATGATTTGGATGATTTAAGAGTTCGAGATACTACAGCCTCAACGTTCACTGCTGATTTATTATCTAGTTTTCGTTTGAATTATTCGTCTTCTAGTATTTATTTATGGCATTCTCACATTGGACATGTTTTTGCTTCTAGATTAATGTATCTGGCATCTATTAGAGCTTTAGGAAAGTTACAAACCAATGATATTTTAAATTTTTGTGGTTGTAAACTTATTAAATTTTCAACTTTACAGTTTAGTGAAAGTGTTTCCATTTCATATGCACCTTTGGATTTAGTTCACTTTGATGTTTGGGGTCTATCACCGATTTTCACCAAAGGTGGATCTAGATATTATGTTTCTTTTATTGATGATTGCACTCGTTATTGTTGGGTTTAAATGAAAAATCGGTTTGAATTTTTTTATATTTATCACATGTTTCATGCTATGGTAAAGACTCAACATAATGGTTTTATAAAGTGCTTTCTTTCTGATTTAGTTGGTGAATATACCTCTAATAAATTCTCTGAATTACTTGCTTATAATGACACTCTCCACTGGAAATCTTGTACATATACCCCCTCAATAGAATAGAGTTGCTGAAAGGAAACACCGTCATATTGTTGAGACTGCTCACTTAATTTTGTTGTCTGCTTCGGCCCTCAGTGAGTTTAGAGGTGAAGCAATTCTTACTGTTGTCTATGGTGTTAATAGAATCCCATCATCTATCACATCAGATTTTTCTCCCTTTGAAAAATTGTATGCTTTTATCTATAATTACTCTTCTTTTAAAGTTGTCTTCTCGTTATGACATGTGTGTTTGTCATGGTTATGAGAATGGTCAAAAAAGTTATCGCTGTTATGATCGTCATGTAAGAAAACTTTATATTTATCGTCATGTTTTTTTTGAGCACATCCCATTTTACATTGTTTCGTCTGATTCTCATATTACTAATAGTTCAGAACTAACTCATATTGATCAGTTTGGTCCTAATGATAATGCTTCTAGTAATTGTAATGTTGAGAATTGCAGGATAAATACTACTTCTCCACATAATAACATCTCCCATAACATCATCGCCGGTAATAATCAAGTGCAATATCTATTATTTCTGTTACTCATTTCTTCTTCTTTCTGGAACTACGCAATTTCATCATGACAAGATCCGCAATGCAAAAGGAAATGCGAAAAAAAATCGTTTTCTAATCTAAAACTTTTTTCAATTGATTGGTATTGCACAACCGACCCCTGTACAATGGTTATATTGTTTGATTTACTTATTTATTTATCCATACTTGCATGTACTTGATTGACTTATTTATTTATACCAAAAAGTCATATATAATTTAAAGGGAAATGATTGAATAGAGGCCGATTGGAGATAGTGTTTTCAAAGATTTTGTATGTATTCTATGAGTTTTTTCTTATCCCTTAACGGTCCATTTAATAGACATGATATGATATAACTATCATATTTCGTCTCAGTCAATCAATTGATAAACTAATATGATAGAATAAGTTATTCCTAAACATTATTATATATTGTCTCTAACTATAGTTTTTATCCTGAATATAAACCCGATTATAAATCTGCAAGATAAGATAATAATAGTAATTAAGTAAAATAACCTTATAATACATATTTTAAAATATATAAAATTAATATCTAATTAAATATAAACTAAGAAAAAATATAATTTGATATTAAGTTTAAATATCAATATTAATAATTTATTTTAAAAAATATGAATGATTATTTTATGACAAATGTAGTTTTATCATTTTATATAATCTAATAAATTATTATCCAAAATTTCAAAAACTATGAATACTAATTAATTTAAAATTTAAAAATAAATGAAATTTTTTAAAAGGGTATTTTTTCTATTTATATATAATATATTATTATTTAT
>JBBPBQ010000002.1:54788116-54808565 GCA_037974755.1 Cicer yamashitae | reverse complement strand
TTTTTTTGTCATTTAAATTTTATTTTAGTCTCCTTATTATCGACATCTCAATTTTTAGTTTTCTAATAGAAAACAATAGGCCTGAGAAACATTTAGCTCCCTGAACGAGTTTGATCCACAATTATTATAAGATTTGTCAAATGATACATCTATTATGAGTTGGGATATTTGTTATGGGGTTTAGATTAGTTTTTAAATAAAAATCATCAATCCAAATATGAAATTATGTGTGGTTGATTTTGGATGGTACATTTTAAAAAAATTCAATTTGATTTAAATATAAACAGCTTGCTTTGAATTAATTTTCAGATATCCAAATATAATTATAAAAAATGTATTAATATTAAAGATTTAATTTATATACATCATTATAAAGAATTTTTACATTATCGATTAATCACAACTATCATTGGAGATATTTGATTTTTACCAAAACTACCTCTAAAGTCATTTTCATGAATGCATGATTGTGATGTCGGACAGTGTAAATTTTTTTACACCAATAATATATAACAATTAAACTATAATATTATACAAACACAGTAAATTAGTAGTATAATATAAAAATATACTAAAATTTAACATTTCAGTAATACCAAAGTTCAATTATATTGGAAATACTTGAAATTGAAAAAAAAATTAAATTAAACTATTAAATATTATTAAAAAAAATATCAAAAACTAACAAATCATATGTAAATATTATCATACTAATAAAAATAAATAAATATAAAAATAAATAATTATTCTTACAAAACATTTAAATAAATATCTAATAATATTTGATTTTGTACTGTTTTTACATTATTTCATTTTGAGTGCAGTTAATTTTATTTTATAATGGGTGTACCAAAAAATAGTGTACTATATATAATAAATATTTCTTTATTAGTTTTAAAAAAATCTGATATATTAATTCCTTATCTCCTAAAAAGAGTATACAAAATAATATGTTAAATATTGGTCAATAGTCATTAGTTTTTTGGTAATTAATTTTTAAACTAAGAACCAACTATATTGACACCTACTAAATAAAAGAGTATACCAAACCAAAACCTATGAAAAAGAAAATTAACAAAATCTAAAAAAGGAAAACCATGCATACCTATTTCGATTAAATTAAAGTCCTATATATGAAATAAAAGTAGGTGGCGAAGTTCATGAAGTAAAGGTTCCACTAAAAAGATTATTAAAATACTAACTTATTAGTGCAACTAATATCTTTGCTATAAAACATCACCTCTTGAAATTGACATAAAACACTGTCTTATTTATTTCGGAGCATCCAACGAACGAATCATAATTCTAGAAAGGCATTAACAACAAAATTAATAGGGTCCTAGTCAAATAATATTTTTCCAACTTTTCAAGAAGACACTTTCTATTACAATCATATAAGTACAATTAGCTCAATAATGAAGACATTAGCTGAAGGAAAAAAGTTAGAGAATATTCTCTTATTAATGATAATTCTTTGGTTTATTATACATCTAATCCGTATGGGTCATTTTAACATATAAAAAAAAAAAACTTTTTTAATTAATTTTTTGTAGAGATCTTTTTAACAAATACGTTAAAGACACGGGTTAGAAAAAAAAAGTTATAAACAATTTGCATAGAAAAAAACAAATAAATGCATAACTTTCTATACACTTTATATGATATTTCTAAATTTTGTTTGAACAAGTGTTCTAGGCACTTGTTAGTAGTTTTTATTTCCATAGATTCATTTCACTTGAGGTAATTTTACTCGAGGTGCATTAGACATTAAATATATGTACCTCTTTTAACAGATATTCGAATCTAGGTTTAATCGGTTTTAGATGATGTTAAATTGATATACTACATTTGTCTTTTATTAAAAACACATATTTTTAAATTTGTAGAGTAGTTAATGTGTTCATTTTATGTGTTAATGTTCATAAAATAATTTTTGTATATGAATGAGTTAAACTTGTCTTTTCATATTTTAAGACAAATTAATAATGTAAATAAGGGGTATGTTAATTTGAAAAGAAAAAATAATAATGCACCTAATGAATTAAAATAATGCTTATGTTAATAGACAAATAAAAAGTGCTTATAATTAAAGACAAAGATAAAAAAATTGCCCCTTAAAATAAGCATTGTTTCAATTTAATGAAACTTATACACTAATAGAAGTTTCGATTAATTGGTTTGGTTTAGAGCGAGACATAGAAAGTAATTTGGATTATCAAATCATTGATTTAGTTCTAACACTATTACTTAGTGTTGCATCTCTCTACCATGTTAGTCAAAAGAATCCTTAAGAATTATGAAATGATGATATAGACGAGTTTTTTCTATCTAAACTAGTGGTCTAAGAGAGTTTTGTTCCATACATGATTCTATATGTCTCAAGATCTCCATACTTGCATGTATTTGATTTATCTATACCAAAAAAAATCTCATTTAAAGGGAAATGATTGAATAAAGGCCGACACACTAAGACATTAACTCTTCGTTGGATTTTTAGTCAAAAAAAAAAAAAAACTGTCCATTTTTGAGTTTTTTCCTCTTCTTTAATGCTAATTAATTATATCTTTTATGTAAATCTTTATTAATTTAACCCTACATCATTACCAGCTCCCTTCACAAATCAACATAGCAACACACTACATCTTAATTCTTAAGGTTATTCATTTTTTTTAGAAAAATTCCTCTAGCAACAGTTTCACTCTTGTGGCAAACATGTAAGTGCTAATCACTTTAGTTTTGGTTCTTGGTTTTGTTTCACCTTGTCTATGTACAAGGTGGAACTAGTTGAATCAAACAATAATAATATATATAATGTGATGCAATATGGTGCTCGTGGTGATGACAAATCGGATAATTCACAAGTATATATGTCTCTTGTACTTTTAATATATATATATATATATTCACTTTATGAGAAACTTTATTCTTTAATTGTTTGAGTGACTCTTGATTAACAACATTTTGATAATTTGAATTGATTGTAGGCATTTTCAATGACATTACTACGCGAAAAAGCGCATTTTACAGCGCTTTTTTTTATAAAAAAAACGCTGTAGTTATCAGCGCTGTAAAAAGATACAACAACGCTTTTGTTTAAAAAAAAACGTTGTAAAAAAGGTGGATATATTGCGCGCTTGTTATACGCATTTTACAGCGATTTTTAAAAAAGCGCTGTAAATCCCTATAACAATAGATGCTTTATTATGACCCTATTACAGCGCTTCTTCAAAAAAGCGCTGTAATAGGTGCATTTAATTGTTTTATTATTATGCACCTATTACAGCGCTTTTCCAAAAAAGCGCTGTAATAGGTGTATTCATATAGATGATTTGTTATGCACCTTTTACAGCGCTTTTTCACAAAAGCGCTGTAAAAGATGCACTTATATAGATGCATTGTTATGCACCTATTATAGCGCTTTTTCAAAAAGCGCTGTAGTAGGTGCATTCAATAGATGCATTATTACGCACCTATTATAGCGCTTCTTCAAAAAAGCGCTGTAGTAGGTACATTCTAATGCACCTATTACAGCGTTTTTTTGAGAAAACGCTGTAAAAGGTGTTTTATTTATTTTTTTTATTTTTATTAAATAATATGCTGTAAATTTTAAAAAGCGCTTTTTTAGAAAGCGCTTTTTTTAAAAGCGTTGTCTTTTAATCCAGAATCAGTTCACAATTTTTATTCTAAAATCATTTTCATCTAGAATCAGTTCACAATCAGTCAGTAGTACACAACAACAACAAAACAGCACTACAAAACACACAAGAATCAGTACACAACAACAACAGATTCACTAGATTTTAAAATGCACAAATATGCACAAATATTCACAACAATCAGTTCATAATTACATATTCACAACAACTCAAAACTACATATTCACACAACTACCTATTCATATAACTATCAGATTCACTATATTTTCATACAACTACATATTCATATTCACAACTACATATTCACAAACAGCACAGAACTACCATATCCCTTGCAGCATGCCATTTCCCAGCTAATCAAATAATATTCATTTTAAACACATACTGACACCAGTCTTCCTTTATCTCTGTTAGTTCTTCTTCAGAATACGTTGAACTGGAATTGTCAAAGTACTGATATAAAAATTGAACATAAATAAGTTAAAATCAAATATAAACATAGTTTGTATATGAAAATCAAATAATTAAAATACCGTACCGTTTCTGGGATTATAATTTGATTCTTATCAACAATCTCCTTCATGAATCGCAATACATAGTACCTACAGTCGATGTTGTTAGTTTGACGAGGGCACTATAAAATAAAACATATAAGTCAATAATTATTTAATTGTGCATTGATTGTAAGTGAAATTTAAAAGCATATATTTCAAACCTTTATTGGAATCCATGTGATGTTATTTGACTTTAGCTTCGACACTGTCGCACCTCTTTGAGCTTGAAAAACTTGTAAAGCACTATCGAATAAATAAATGTGATTATTATAGCATTAACAAACACATTATATATATATATATATATATATATATATATATATATATATATATGTAAAAAAATAAATGAATATTACTTACGTGTCGAACAAAGTCTTTATCTCGGGGTGATTGTTGTAATGGCCGTGCAAGGGATCTAAGTAGTATATAACTTCAGAGGTCGCATTGATTGCAATTAGCACCCAATGTGCCCTACAACAACAAAAATTTAGTTTACACAACTAATAAATTAAGATTTCATAAATTAAAAAAGATATAAATATAGAATATATAATTACGTACCCTGAATTATATGGTGCAATGAATAACTTATCCTTCTCTTTATTTCCTAATAGTATATCTAAAACGTATTTATTTACATTCACTGGATCGTGTTTAAGCATCGAAATCTTATGCGGAGACAAGAATGAAAATTTATTTGACAATCTGTGCGCGCACACGAACTTCTCATACAAAAACCTGCAATGAAAATTTCAAATTAGATTAATTACCAATAAATTAAATTAATTACAAATAAATGGGATGAAAAGTAATTTTTACCTCATGTAAATGCTCATAAAAGTAACACTCAGCTCCTTATGGTCGAGAAGTTCGTATATGTGCTCTTTTTCAAAAAATTCTTCATACGCATCTCCGAATAGATCTTTATCCATGCTTATTATTCGTGAATCGTCGCTGCCCATATTTTTTTTGCCTGTATGTCAAGACACGACCCACATCGAGCAAGTCGTGGCTGACTTATTTTAGGAGCAGGAGCAGCAACTGATTTTACACGATCCAGTTTTTTAGCAGCAACAACTTTGGCCGCTTTATTACCCTCCAGCTTTTGCAGTTTGCCAGTTTTATTACCCTCCAATTTTTGAAGTTTGCCGGCTTTATTTTTGCCACGAACATCCAGTCGTGGTGCGGCAGCTGGCTTGCTGGCTTGCTGTGCGGGTGGTTTATTACATTGAATCTGAAAAAATGAGGTTAATCAAATTGTTAGTTTATTGAATCAGAAAAAATGACAAACCTTACAGAATAAATGTTACAAACCTTTTCGGGCGATGTGACTGTTTCATTTATGGGAATCTTCTTATCATTTCCTTTATTAGACTTTGTTTGAATCTAAATAAATGTGAAATTAAAGTTAACATTGGAAAAAATTCAACAATTAAATATAATCAATTAAACATACATTTCAATTAATTAAACATACCTTGTCAAGGGCAACAAGTTGTTGGGGCCATGCCACGTAGCTGCCAATTGCTTCGCCCAAATAATTCAGATTTGCATCGTTGTCCGGTACAGGCAACGGTGCATTTGGTTCCAAAACAATAACTGACGATACTTTGACATGGCCCGCAGGGATTGGTGTGTTGTGCAATACTTCGCCCGGAGCATTGCACAATGTTCCTTTTCCGACCTTCCGATGAGTAGGGGAGGATAAGTACATCACGCATGGAGTGACCCCCTAAAATCAATGGTTAATACATAAGTATGTGAAACAATTAGCTTGAATGAATTTCTTATTTTATTAAGTAATTAATTACCTCAAGAAGACTGTTGAGACCAACGTTGCAACTTGCGTTTTCACTCTCAATGTGAATTTCACGTTGGGGCTGGTCCGCAAGTTGCTTGTCTTTATTTGTCTTCACCAAGAGGGCCACTTGCTCCGTTAATACTTTAATCTTCTCTAATACTTCCTCGTTAGATGGATTTTGGCGCTTCTCTTGTGAAAAATAACTTCTAGGAGTTACGCCAAATCCTTTCCCCCTCACGCGGCCGGAATATTCAGGAACATTAAACACTTTACCTAATATGTCCCTGCAACTTGCCTTGTTGTCCTCTTGATTTTCCGATTCAAGATTCGCCTAAAATACACATAGGATTAAAAAGATAAGTTCAATAACATTTTTAAAATACAATATTAAAAAATATTAAAGTGTTAAATATACTTACACAAAGTTCTATTACTTTTTGTACATTTTCGTTATCAACCACTCCGTCTTTATTTACACGAGCTTCCTTCCACAATATATGACGACCCAACGGTTGATCGGATTGAGTGTCTTGTAGCTATTATCGTTAAGATCACAAACAAAATATTAGTTAGATAGTATAGTTTATAATATACCACATTAATTAAATAAAAGTGATGTTTAATTACTTACAAGTTTTTGCTCTAGACGAGCATATCCCATACGAGATTTCTTGTATGGGTGGGGAATAATTTTTGCCCTCTCGCGATTTGCCTTACTAATATTCTAAATAAAAAAATAACAATCTAGTAAAAATTTAAAATACGCTATGAATATGAATAATAAAACACAAATGCTAATAAATTAATCACTTACAACAAATGCGGGGTCGGAACGTTTTGATACGAATGCGCTCCATTCCTCATTTGATATATAATGTTTATATATTTTTGGAGCTTCCGCATTCGTATTTCCTTCACGGTCTTTTAAATAGCAATTAGAGAGGTGAGATCTAAAGCCCCGGTGTATTTTCCCGGCAACTCTGAGCACATAGCTCTTTCTCACCTCATCAAGAACAAAAGCTGACTGCAAACCAAAAAAATATATAGTTTGAGTAAAATAATTCAAAGCAATATGTAAAAATTTATAAGTAATAGGGTGAAGTTAAAAAATTACCTGTATATCAGTCCACAATACATCTTTGGCATTCTTCAATGCCTTATCTCTCAATCATCTATTGTGATTGAGATATTTTGACGAACAACAGCTCCAATATAACTAACAAACATGGAACTGTTGGGGTCAATTGGTTGACCACTCTCATTCCATCCAACCTAATAAACTCATATAGTAAGTACCTCAAATTATAAACAGCAAACAAGGTAAACAACAAACAAAGTATAGTATAAACAGCAAAAAAAGAAAACAACAAACAAAGTATACCTCAAATTTTTGCCCAGTACTTCTTGCTTTTATAACATTTTGCATTATTGTTGCACCACATTTGACTTCATTTTCGTAAGTCTTGGTGTTGCCAACTTCTTCATTTTGACAATCTAACTCCTTGTTGGTATCCATTTATCTACAACATGCAGTTCAACATCAACATGCAGTTCAGTTTAGTTCAACATCAACATGCAGTTCAGTTCAGTCTAAGTACGTAGCAAAATAAGTTAACATGCATTTTAGTGAAATAAAAAACTAATAAATACAATACCTGAAATAGCTCTTTTTAATGCTTAGGGTTACGGGTTCACAGACGAATGGCGCAGAAGACGATGAAAACGAGGACGAACGGTTACGAACGATCTAAGGGTTACGGGGTTCGCAGACGAAAACAAGGACGAAAACGGGGTTACTTAATGTTTATGATGTTTACGTACGATCGTAGGTGTAGGATGAGAGTAAGTAATGAGGAAGAAACAAGGGAAACTGAAACTCTCGTAGGGTTCGCAATGAGAAGGAGAACGCAGAGGAAATTGAAACACTCGTATGAAATTTACGTAATGAACATGAAACTGAAGAGGGTTATTGTTATATATAAAACCTATTACAGCGCTTTTTTGAAAAAGCGTTGTAATAGGTCTCATCATTTTATTTTTTAAAAGCCTACTACAGCGCTTTTTTATAAGCCTTTTAAAGCGCTTGTGAAAAAGCGCTGTAAAAGATCTCCTTATTTTTATTTTTTTAAAAGCCTTTTACAACGCTTTTACAGAAAGCGCTCTAAAATGCCTCTTTGTTTTATTATATGCAAACGCTGTGTGACCCTTTTACAGCGCTTATGAAGAAAGCGCTGTAAAAGACCTCCTTATTTTATTTTTTTAAAAGTCTTTTAGAGCGCTTTTTTAGAAGAGCGCTGTAATAGGGTTTTATATATAAAATGCATCTTTGTTTTATCATGTCCAAAGGCTGTGTGACCCTTTTACAGCACTTATAAAGAAAATCGTTGTAAAAGACCTCCTTATTTTATTTTTTTAAACCCTACTACAACGCTTTTGTAGAAAAACGCTGTAATAAGGTTTTATATATGAAATGCCTCTTTGTTTTATCATGTCCAAAGGCTGTGTGACCCTTTTACAACGCTTATGAAGAAAAGCGCTGTAAAAGACCTCCTTATTTTATTTTTTTAAACCCTCCTACTGCGCTTTTGTAGAAAAGCGCTGTAATAGGGTTTTATATATGAAATGCCTCTTTGTTTTATCATGTCCAAAGGCTGTGTGAACCTTTTACAGCGCTTATGAGGAAAGCGCTTTAAAAGACCTCCTTTAAAAGCGCTTATGAGGAACTATTTTTTCATAAGCCCTGTAATAATTTATTTTCTTCCAAATTAGTTAAATTATTTTTTCTTTCAAATTGTGTTTATAACTGATCATGTCAAGTTCAAGCTAAATTACATGTATAACTTGAACTTAAATTTTTTTTAAGTTCAAGCTAATTAGTTAAACTGTTTGAACTTGAACTGATCAGGCCAAGTTCAAATAGTTCAAGCTAAATTACCTGATCAGGTCAAGTTCAGTATACAATTACATATAGTATAAGCAGAAAATTACAAATTAACAGTTCAAGCTAAATACCAAAATGCTCAATTATGGCAGATCAAACAATTAAATTACACATGAACTCAGTTCAGATTACATGGATTAAAAACAATTAAACACATTAAGATGCCCTTCTTCTTTTCTTGGGGGGATTCACATTTGTTTGTCCATTAATGATACGAAACGATGGATTAATCCAAATTCCCTCATCATGATCATCTCTAAGATATAAACCATCATCAGTTGAACCAATTTCATGTGCTTGTGATGTTGCAAAGAAAAGATCATTACCAACATCTTCATCATTATTGTTATATCACTTATTTTATTGGTCGATAGGACAACGGACCATTTATCATCAGCAGGATCAGTGACATAAAACACTTGTTGAGCTTGCGACGCTAAAATAAAAGGCTCATCTTTGTATCCCACCCTATTAAAATCGACAAGCAAGAATCCTAACTCATCAATCCGAACGCCATTATTATTATCGACCCACTTGCAACCAAATATGGGAACACGAAACATTGTGTAGTCTAGCTCCCATATGCGCTCGATAACCCCAAAATATGATAGATTTGCATATATTGGGTTCTTGTCTTTTGCACTTGAGATATGCATTTTTTCAGCTACGAGAGTGACTCCGCTATTTTGCATAGTTGTTTGATCATCTTGTTCTTTGGTATAAAATGTGTAGCCGTTAATTACATAACCGGTGTAAGAAAAGACATGTAAACTCGGACCATTTGCTAGCCACCTCAATCTCTGTGAAATTGATCCGGGGTCTACATCAAACTTTGACTTTATGTGATTTTTTAACCATGTTATGAAACTTCGATTGTGCTTTCGAGTTATCCAATTTTGATTCCTATTCATGTTCAAACTAGATAATTGATCCATGTGTATTGTAACATACGGTTGAACCTCATCATCATTGTGCAGAACATACAATTGTGCCTGCTCCCATTCTGTCCTTGATATAGTCATTAGTCTGTTTCCAATTATCCATTCTCCTGATAATCTTCCCGAATGAAGAGACATGGGAAGCCCTATGGATTCAACATTTGACAGATATTCAGTACAAAATTCAGCAGCTTCTTCGACAATGTACCGTTCAGCAATACAACCTTCTGGTCGACTTCTACTTTTTACGTACCCTTTTAATATTTTCATATATCGTTCTATCGAGTACATCCATCTCATATAAGTTGGCCCACAAAGTTGTGTCTCCTTAACAAGATGAATAGTAAGGTGAACCATTATATCAAAAAACGAGGGTGGGAAGTACATTTCAAGCTCACACAAAGTAACAACAATTTCCCTCTGCAATCTCGATAATTTCTGAGGATCGATCACTTTACTACAAATTTCCCTGAAGAAGAAACATAATTTAGTTATGGCTCGGCGAATTTTTTCAGGTAAAATTGAACGTATACCTATTGGTAGCAAATGCTCCATTAGAATATGTGCATCATGGGTCTTCAAACCTTTTAACTTGAGGTCTTTCATACAAACTAAAGTTTTAATGTTTGAAGAGTATCCTTCTGGAACTTTAACTTCGTGTAGAAATTTACACAAAACAATTTTTTCCTTTCTAGATAGAGTATGAGCGGCTGGAGGTAGATATGTGCGATTTCCTTTCTTTACGGGACCCAATTCATTTCTTATTCCCATATCGACCAAGTCCAATCTTGTATTGATGCCATCCTTAGACTTTCCTGGTACATTGAGTAACGTACCAATAACACTGTCAAATACATTTTTCTCAATATGCATCACATCGAGAAAATGTCTTACATACAATGACTTCCAATATGGCAATTCAAAGAAAATTGACTTTTTCTTCCACCCATTTTGACCAGCTCTCCCGCTAAAGGTTTGCCAAATTTATTGGTCAAACCTTGTACTTTCTCAAGTATTTGATATCCAGTCGATGCTACAGGAGCTCTATCTTCCTCTGATTTTCCATTGAATGCATTTCTCCACCCACGATACTGATGACTATAAGGTAAAAATCTACGATGTCCAAGAAATACATTCTTCTTACAATGTTTCAACCGCATCCAATTTGTACTCTCTTCACATATAGGACATGCACATTGACCTATAATGCTATATCCTGATAAATTACCATATGCTGGAAAATCATTAATTGTGCCGAACAACATAGCCCTCAAATTGAAACATTCTTTCTTATACCCGTCATAGACTTCTACACCTGTCTCCCACATATATTTTAAATCTTCAATTAAAGGAGCCAAGTATACGTCGATATCATTCCCCGGTTGTTTGGGTCCAGAAATTAACAGAGACAACATCATAAACTTACGCTTCATACATAACCATGGAGGTAGGTTATAAATCAACAAAATCACAGGCCACGTGCTGTGTGAGATGCTTTGAAGACCATGTGGATTCATTCCATCAGTAGAAAGTGCAAGGCGTAGATTTCTCGACTCTATCCCGAATTCAGGATACTCGTGATCAATTTTTGCCCATTGCGGAGAATCTACAGGTTGTCGAAACTTTCCATCTCTAATTCTTTCATCTGCATGCCATGTCAAGTGTTTTGAATCTTCTTCACTGCGATACATGCGCCTAAATCTTGGTATTATAGGAAGATACCACACGACTTTTGCTGGAGTAGATTCTTTCTTCTTATATCGAGAGACATTGCATTTCGGACACGCATTTAGTAATTCATATTCATTTCGAAATAAAATGCAATCATTAGGACACACATGAATCCTTTCATAACTCATACCAATAGAGCAAAAAATTCGTTTAGCCTCGTAGGTTCTACTGGGAAGTTCATTATCATCTGGCAACATATCTTTTAAGAGTGTTAGTAATTTTGTGAAGCTTTTATCAGACCATCCATTACTCGCTTTTAAGTTGTACAACTTTAGTATCGCCGAAAGTCTTGTGAATTTAGTACAACCATTATATAATGGTTTCTCTGCATCACTCAACAAGCTCTCAAACATTTTAGGACAATCACGAAGATCTTCTTCAACTGCTTTTGCAATCTCCTCAACTCGGTCCGGCTCATATGTATCTGTGTCGAAATCAGTTGAAACATATGTATCTGTGCGAGTGTTTCCATTGATTTTCTCACCATGTCTTATCCAACATGTATAGCTTTGATCAATTCCATACCATACTAAATGTCCTTCCAATTCATCTGCTCTAATGCGTTTTCCAAAACAACATTTTAAACAAGGACAAACGACTCTATTTGGATCTTTTGCATTCATCACTGCAAACTCAATAAACTCCTTCACTCCATTTTCATACTCTTTTGTCAATCGATTGGCAGACATCCATTTCCGGTTCATTTATATGACCTATATATATAAATGCAGTTACACAATAAGCATGATTTCAAGTTTGATGTATATGACCTATATATTTATAATACACATATCTTATAATATTGGTCCAAGATTAATTGATTTCAAAACAGAACATATATATCATGAGAACATTCTAATATCATGTAACAATTTATCAGTTTGAATTAGTGACAACAACAAATAAATAAAATAAAGTACCTGAGACAACGTTGATGATCAATTTGTTTTAAAGGAGGAAAAAGGTAAATCAATTTGTAGACAAAATAAATTAATAAAAATGTATGTTACTTCAAATTGTTGATACCTAAAATAATTCTAAATTAGAAAATATGTATTCAAACACCAAAGTATTAGAGATTAGATTCTTTGTTGCAGCTGCACAAAACTGCAACTGTGAAAATCGTCAAATCTAAAAAGAAAAATTTAACTCTCTAAATTAAACAAATTAAAAGTTATATATATGCGTCTAATTACATTTTTTTATAGATTATATAATGTTTCATTCATTTACATATTAAATTAAGATATATTTTTTTACCTATTCAAATGTAATCAAACAGAAAAAGATAATAAATTTTATTTTATTTTTATTTGATGATCAATGATTGAATAAACTAAGAATATTAACTTTTTTTCTAAATTATGAACGTAAATTAATATATAATAGAAATTTGATAGCATATATATGTTGGATGTTAATTAGCTATATATACCTGAATGGTAATACTTGTGGCCTTGACTCTTGAGAAGGTTTGCCTTACCAATTAAGATAGTTTTGGTGGTATAACTAATGTTGCAACCCCTTGTGCTTCACAAGTACTTTTCCATGCACTACGTCAAAAATGACATTTTATAGCGCGTCTTTTACAGCGCTTATTAAATACAAGCGCTGTTGTATAATTTTTTAAAAATAACGGAGGATACAACAGCGCTTTTTTTACAAGCGCTGTTGTAGAGTCATATAGGGTCACATACGCTTGCACATAATGTTTACAACTCTTTTACAGCGCTTTTTTAGAAAGCGCTGTAAATTGAAGCGCTCTCACATAGCCTTTTACAGCGCTTTGTGAGCGCTTTAAACACAAGTGCTGTAAAATGTAGCGCTCCCACCTTATGTTACATAGATTTTAAAGCGCTTCTTGTGTAAGTGCTGTAAAAGCCTTGCGCTTTCTCATAATCAAATGACCTATTACAGCGCTTTTGATAAGCTTTGTAATAGGCTTGCCCTTTAAATAAAAAACATTCACTTTAATTAAATAAAGCAAATTTAAAACAAATTTAATACGTTGTCCAAACCCTACAAACCCTCATCTCCCCTCCCCTGCGAACCCTCCTGTGCGCCCACACTCTCTCATATTGTAGCTTGAAGGGACCATAATTGCACCTTCTAAGGAAAAATTTAATGATACGTCACATTGGATGAGGATCTCATATATAGACCGTCTCACAATTGATGGTAGTGACAGTGGAATCATCGACGGCTATGGTTCTACTTGGTGGCAATGCAAAAGTTGCCCTCGACCTAGAGTATGATTTTTCTACATCTAAGTTTGTTCGAATTAATTGTTTTATATATATATTGAAATTGATTAAATAATAAACTAACTCATTATTGTTTAAATATGTATCATTAATTTGATTACTTTTAAAAGTATACACTAGTACTAATTAAGCTAACAATGCTCACATATTTGATTTAAGAAAATATATGTATAACTTCATCTAGAGCAGTCGAAAATTCAATAATGTTGTACTAATGCTCAAAAGATGTTTTTCAAATTATTTTACAAAATTTTCTATTTCTTTCCTATTATAAAAGTAGTCAGAAACAGAAAAAAAAATTATAAAATTCAATTAAAATGAAAACTACTTTGAGTTTTTATTTTTTATTTTTTATGAGAAAACTACTTTGAGCTGTTTATAAGATCAAATAATATGATTAATTATAATTGTCGGTACATAGTAAAAATGTTAAAGAAAATTATTTTTATTATTATCTATTAATTCCAAACAAAAAAAATTGCTTTTACATTATATTAAAAAAGCCTTGAATTTAATATAGTTTTACCCATTTTTTATAATCTCAAATATTTCAGTCCAAAAATATATATTTTAATAATTTCAGGCCATAAGTTTTCATGCTTGCAATGATCTCAGTGTTAGAAAGTTGAGGGTGACTAATAGCGCAGGAGCTCATATATCTATAAATGGTTGCAACAATGCAACATTCTCCCATTTATTAGTTGATGCACATGCTACTAGTCCTAACACAGATGGCATTGACATTTCTTCTTCCAAAAATATTTTCATACAAGATTCCACCGTTAGTATAAGTAAATATTAGTATTTTTTATTTTTTGACGCAATATACATTATTAGTATAATTGTACTTAAAATTGCTATTTCAAAAGTGTACTTAAGGTTGCATTTTATAGCAAATGATCAATACTTTTAAAATAATTACTCAATATATATGAGAAATTTTAATATGAGCCGTCTTTTTTATAAATAATAGGTGATGATTGTATTGCTGTCAATGGTGGCTCATCGTATATCAATGTTACTCGTCTTATACGTGGACCAGGCCATAGAATAAGGTAATTTTTTTAATAATTTGTATTTTAATTTTCTATAAATTTAATTAAATAGTAGTTTTAACCAGCTTGTTGAAATGATCAAGTGGTTAATGAAGCAGTTAATATTTTTTTGAAAAAGAATTATTGTTAATTTTAAAAAAAATATATCGTTTGAGAGAATCTGAGTTCAAACTTTATTATACATCAAATTAATTTTTGATTAAATATTACTTATATCTCAGCTGTATTTCAGACTTCTAGAACCATTATCTCTTAAAAATCAGATGGTGAATCAAGATAAAGAATAAATTGAATTGTAGAAATTAATTTGTTTAATTTTAGAGCTCATATGCAAATTAGAGGACAAAGAGTGTGTATGTTATATAAACACAAATTATATTACACTTCACGTGTAAACTTAAATTAAGAGTTGAAACTTTATCTGAGACAATCATTGCACACTTCATATATGAAAAGTTAAAACTAATATTTATCAATTTTTATTGTTATTTTTTTTATACACTCACACTTGTTATTTCTATATATATATATATATTTTAGTATTTGATTTTTGACATTTGACAAATTATAATAAAAAAATGTGTGAATTAATCAGCATTGGCAGCCTTGGTAGAGATCACTCTTATGAAACAGTTGAAGAGGTTCATGTAAATAATTGCAGCTTCATTGGAACCACGAATGGAGCAAGAATCAAGACATTTTCGGTGAGTGCACAATTATGCTAATTATAATTTTGGAGCTTATTTCTCTATTTTTTTTTGTCTAAGTCAAATCATATATAATTATGTAAATAGATATAAATTAGTAACAAAAATCTTCAAATTAAATATGCATAAAAAGGAAAATCTTGATCTAACTATAAAAAAACTATTCCCTCTTTTCCTTTTCATGCGTAGCTTTTTTCGTGAATTTTTTTCATTTTTATTTTATTTTATGGAAACTAATTAAGATTTATAAATTATTTTTCTATAATAATTATCTCTAACTTCTTTGTTTTCTTTATTCTAAATTTTTCAGGGTGGATCAGGTTATGCTAGAAAGATTACTTTTGAGCAAATATATCTTTCAAATGTCACCAATGCAATAATTATAGACCAACACTACGGCGTTAAATATGCAAATGCAAAGGTACACATATATATTTTCATTTCAACTATAACAATTTATTACATCTACAATAATATATTTATGTTTTGAATTTTGTTGAAATTATTATAGGATACAGATGTGCTTGTGAGTGATGTAACATACCGTGGATTTGATGGAACTTCAGCTAGTGAAATTGCTATTAAATTAGACTGCAGCACATTGGGTTGTTCCAATATTGTTATGGATCAAATTAACATTGTCTCTTCTCAAAAGGGAAAGAAGGTCGGAGCTTTTTGTCAAAATCTTCATGGAACAATTGAATCCACTATTCTAAAGGTCTCATGCACATAAAAATATTGATTGAATCAAATAATATGTTATCGACATATGTCAAAAAGTCATGTCATAATAATTGTATCTCTTATCAAGTTTCATAAGTGTTGTCTCTAAGGTGTAGTTTAGTATTAAGTGTTTGACATTATAATTTCAAAAGAAATAATATAAATTATACCAAGGACATTTATAAAAATCATTAATACCATCGTTATTAATAAATGATAATTTCTCCTTCCCCATTTTTTTAAAAAAAGTTACAAGTGTTGAAGAAACAAATATGTGTTGTATCAAATTTTGTAATTTCTTGCCTATTTGATAATATGTCATCCACAATTTAATAAGGATTTGAATTCCTTGCATTAACTTTGTAACTTTTTTTTTTATAGATAAATAAGTTTCATTAAAATGCAAATAAAAATAGGAGAAGCAAATTAATCATGATTCAGAATATTTCCCATTCATATTTAAATTTTAGTTTTTATTTTTATTTATTCCTTGAGTTTTTCAATTAATGAATCTCTAGAACGAAAAGAACACAAGAAAGACGGATTTGAATTGTGTTTTTAAAAACATTTTGTGTGGCTATACTAAAGCAATGAAAGTAGTGCAGGTGAGCGAAAATAGAATAGATAGACACAATAATTTATCCTGGTTCACCACCAATACGGTAGCTATGTTCATTCCTTCAACCAGAAGAATTTAATCCACTAGTTTGCCACGGAATAAGACTTACAATTGAACACCTACTAGTCACACTGACTATGTTCAATCTTCTCAACCTTTTTGCTTAGTATAATCAAGTTGTTGAGGAGGGCAACTACTATTGGACTAGGTTACAACAAAAGGATTTTTGAGTTTTTCTGAATTAGCTCTCGTAGAGAGTGTTTACAAATTTGTTACTTCAGAATTTCTCTTAGCACTAGCGTGAAATTGAGTGATATTGAGCAATAGGGTGAATGTCCTTGTTTCTTGTGTATTTCTTCGTTGAGAGAGACACGTCTTTTATAGATTTCACCGAAGTAAACCTATTATCTATTAATAGACATTGCCTTGTGGTCGTACCAAGGATGATTAAAATTTAGATCTTATTAATAAAAATAATTTATAACATTAGTCGTAATTTTGAAATATTAAGAAATTCATATTATTATAATAAAGAGAGTATAAAATAACAGTATATCACAACAAATAATTGATTTGTTTTGATATTCACGGTCTATTTTCACCAAATCTGAATCAAACCAAACCAACTTATAAAAAATTTGGTATGATATGGTTTATTTGGGTTGAAAGTTTTAAAAATATAAGAAACTTGTTTAAAAAGTCTTTAAAAAAATTATACTGTAGAATTTCGATACTATAGAGAAGTTATTTAAATTACTATGAGATAATTAAAATATAATGATTAAAAAGTATACAAGAACAACATGTTTTTAAGATATTATTACTAATACAATGATGTATTCAATAAGAGGAATTTTATAAAGAGAGAACGAGATGATTAAATTTTTATCATGCAATCATTCATTAATAGTTATAAAGGTCCTCTAATTTGATCAATTAAAAAAATCACACGACTTTTTATTTTAATTTTGACAATTCATGATGATTTGGTAAATAACTATAATAATCATTCATCTCATTATAAAGGTCCTCTAATTTGATATGCTCCCCTACTTATATAATGTGAGATAACATAAATAATAATAAAATATAATAGCTTTAGTTTAAGTCTTGGGTGATAAATTTTGAATGACGTAAAATTGATATATATACTCAAACTAAAAGAAGTTTTGTTTAATTGGTTTGATTTAGAGTCGGAAATGAAAATTTTTAACCAATTTAATTGATTTGAATTTTTGAGTCATTGATTTTATTTTAACATTGTTACTTGTGTTGCATCTCTCTACCGTGTCGGTCAAAAGAATGCGCAAGAATTATGAAATGATATATATGTGTTTTTACTATCTAAAAAATTAGTGGTCTGATGAAGAAAATTTGATTTCATATTTGATTATCTATGTCTCAAAATATCTATATTTTCATTTATTTGATTTATTTATAACAAAAAATCTGATTTATTTATACTAAGACAGTGACTATTCATTTCTTTACCTTAGAGATAGTATGTTCAAAGATTTTGCATGTATACTTTTTTAGTTTTTTTTCCTATTCCTTAATCCTAATTAATTATTTCTTTTATGTAACTCTCTATTTAATTCTACACCACTACTAGTTCCCTTCACAAATCACCATAGTAACACACTCAATCCTAATTCCTAAGGATATTTTGTTCAAAAAAAATACTCTAGCAACGGTTTTACTCTTGTGTCAAACATGAAAAAGCTAATCACTTTAATATTGGTTCTTTGTTTTGTTTCACCTTGTCTATGTACAAGGTGGAATCTAGTTGAATCAAACAATAAAAATATATATAATGTGATGCAATATGGTGCTTGTGGTGATGGCAAATCAGACAATTCACAAGTATATATATTTAATTAATTTTCTCTTGTCTTTTTAACTTTAATATCTATATATATACTTCATGAGAACTTTAATCCTCTATTATTTGAGTGACTCTTGATTAACAACATTTTGAATTGATTGCAGGCATTTTTAAAGGCATGGAATAGTGTGTGTGGAGCACAAGGGGCAGCAACATTACTTATACCACCAAACCTATCATTCTTAGTCAACAATTTAATATTTAAAGGTCCTTGCAATGCCACAAGTATTACCATTGAGGTATATATAGCTAATTAACATCCAACATATGTATGGTATCAAACTTCTATTTTTTCTATTATTAACTGTTCATAATTTAGAAGCAAAATTAGTATTCTTAATTTACTCATAATTTAGAAGGAAACTTCTATGTAAAAGGATACATATTTAACTATCCAAACTGTTAAATATAAAAAGTTAAAATTTTCTCTTTAAATTTAACGATCTTCACAGTTGCTGATCTGTGTAGTTACAGGAAGAGATCCAATCTCCAACACATTCGTTGGTGTTTGAATATATTCTTTTGTTGTAAATATGTATTATTATAAGGAATAATTAAAGGATAAGTCATATTATAAATTTTTATTAATTTATTTAGCACTCTTTCTCATTGTAGCTTAAAGGGAAGATAACAGCACCTCCTAAGGAAGCCTTCCATGATGTGTCACATTGGATTAGGATTGAAAATATAAACAATCTCACAATTGATGGTCGTGGTAAAGGAAGTATTGACGGCTATGGTTCTACTTGGTGGCAATGCAAAGATTGCCCTCGACCTGAAGTATGATTATTCTACACCTAGTTTGTGCTAATTAGTTTGTTGATTGTATATTGACATTTTTTTTTACTAAATCATTATTGTTTACATATTTATTATTTGATTACTTTTAAAAGTATAATAGTACTAAGCCAACAATACATACATATTTGAGTTAAAAAAATATGTATAACTTCATATAAAGAAATAAAAAAATTCATATAGATTTTAATAATTTTTATGTTGATGTTTTTACAGGTAATAAATTTCCATGCTTGCAACGACCTTAGTGTTACTAACCTGACGGTGATGAATGGTCCACGATCTCATATAGCCATCGATGGTTGCAACGATGCAATATTCTCTCATTTATTTGTCAACGCTCCTTCTGATAGCCCTAACACTGATGGTTTTGATATTGCTTCTTCCAAAAATATTGTCATACAAGATTCTACCATTAGCACAGGTATATAAAATTCATTTTTATCTTACAATGTTTAAATTTTAATAGCAAATGATTGATACTCTTAAAACAATTACTCAATATATATGAGAAATTTTAATATGAGTTATTATTCTTATAAATAATAGGTGATGATTGTATTGCTGTTAATGATGGCTCCTCGTACATCAATGCTACTCGTCTTTTATGCGGGCCAGGTCATGGGATAAGGTTATTATTTTATATAATTTGTATTTTAATTTGAAATAAACTTATATAGATTAACTATTTGAATGTTGACATTTGACAATTTATAATGAAAAATGTGTGAATTAATCAGCATTGGCAGTCTCGGTAGAAATAATGCTCATGAGACC
>JBBPBQ010000002.1:54771177-54787616 GCA_037974755.1 Cicer yamashitae | reverse complement strand
ACTATTCATTTCTTTACCTTAGAGATAGTATGTTCAAAGATTTTGCATGTATACTTTTTTAGTTTTTTTTCCTATTCCTTAATCCTAATTAATTATTTCTTTTATGTAACTCTCTATTTAATTCTACACCACTACTAGTTCCCTTCACAAATCACCATAGTAACACACTCAATCCTAATTCCTAAGGATATTTTGTTCAAAAAAAATACTCTAGCAACGGTTTTACTCTTGTGTCAAACATGAAAAAGCTAATCACTTTAATATTGGTTCTTTGTTTTGTTTCACCTTGTCTATGTACAAGGTGGAATCTAGTTGAATCAAACAATAAAAATATATATAATGTGATGCAATATGGTGCTTGTGGTGATGGCAAATCAGACAATTCACAAGTATATATATTTAATTAATTTTCTCTTGTCTTTTTAACTTTAATATCTATATATATACTTCATGAGAACTTTAATCCTCTATTATTTGAGTGACTCTTGATTAACAACATTTTGAATTGATTGCAGGCATTTTTAAAGGCATGGAATAGTGTGTGTGGAGCACAAGGGGCAGCAACATTACTTATACCACCAAACCTATCATTCTTAGTCAACAATTTAATATTTAAAGGTCCTTGCAATGCCACAAGTATTACCATTGAGGTATATATAGCTAATTAACATCCAACATATGTATGGTATCAAACTTCTATTTTTTCTATTATTAACTGTTCATAATTTAGAAGCAAAATTAGTATTCTTAATTTACTCATAATTTAGAAGGAAACTTCTATGTAAAAGGATACATATTTAACTATCCAAACTGTTAAATATAAAAAGTTAAAATTTTCTCTTTAAATTTAACGATCTTCACAGTTGCTGATCTGTGTAGTTACAGGAAGAGATCCAATCTCCAACACATTCGTTGGTGTTTGAATATATTCTTTTGTTGTAAATATGTATTATTATAAGGAATAATTAAAGGATAAGTCATATTATAAATTTTTATTAATTTATTTAGCACTCTTTCTCATTGTAGCTTAAAGGGAAGATAACAGCACCTCCTAAGGAAGCCTTCCATGATGTGTCACATTGGATTAGGATTGAAAATATAAACAATCTCACAATTGATGGTCGTGGTAAAGGAAGTATTGACGGCTATGGTTCTACTTGGTGGCAATGCAAAGATTGCCCTCGACCTGAAGTATGATTATTCTACACCTAGTTTGTGCTAATTAGTTTGTTGATTGTATATTGACATTTTTTTTTACTAAATCATTATTGTTTACATATTTATTATTTGATTACTTTTAAAAGTATAATAGTACTAAGCCAACAATACATACATATTTGAGTTAAAAAAATATGTATAACTTCATATAAAGAAATAAAAAAATTCATATAGATTTTAATAATTTTTATGTTGATGTTTTTACAGGTAATAAATTTCCATGCTTGCAACGACCTTAGTGTTACTAACCTGACGGTGATGAATGGTCCACGATCTCATATAGCCATCGATGGTTGCAACGATGCAATATTCTCTCATTTATTTGTCAACGCTCCTTCTGATAGCCCTAACACTGATGGTTTTGATATTGCTTCTTCCAAAAATATTGTCATACAAGATTCTACCATTAGCACAGGTATATAAAATTCATTTTTATCTTACAATGTTTAAATTTTAATAGCAAATGATTGATACTCTTAAAACAATTACTCAATATATATGAGAAATTTTAATATGAGTTATTATTCTTATAAATAATAGGTGATGATTGTATTGCTGTTAATGATGGCTCCTCGTACATCAATGCTACTCGTCTTTTATGCGGGCCAGGTCATGGGATAAGGTTATTATTTTATATAATTTGTATTTTAATTTGAAATAAACTTATATAGATTAACTATTTGAATGTTGACATTTGACAATTTATAATGAAAAATGTGTGAATTAATCAGCATTGGCAGTCTCGGTAGAAATAATGCTCATGAGACCGTTGAAGAGGTTTATATACAGAATTGCAGTTTCATTGGAACAACAAATGGAGCAAGAATCAAAACAGTTTCTGTGAGTAAAAAATTATGTTATATTTGCACATCTATTCTGCAAGTATTAATTGTGCAGCTTATTTCTCCACTTTTTTTTTTTTTTTTATCAAAATCAAATCATATAATTATGTAAATAGACATTAGTAATATGTATTATTTTATTTACATATATTAAAAAATATTGATTTTTAGATATAAATTAGTAAAAAATTCTGCAATTAAATATGCATAAAAAGGAAAATTTTGATCTACTACAAAACTCTTGCAAAATAATTCCAGAAAACTATTTACTCTATATTCCTTTTTATTTGTAGCTTTTCTTTTGGAATTTTTTTATTATTTTATTTTATGAAAACTGAGATTAAAAAACTATTTTTTTCATAATATTATCTTTCAATTCTTGATTTTTTATATTCTAATTTTTTGCAGGGTGGATCGGGTTATGCTAGAAAGATTACTTTTGAGCAAATTAAACTTACAAATGTTACCAACTCTATAATTATAGACCAACAATATGACCCTAAATTTGCAAATGAGGTACACATATATATTTTCATTTCAACTATAATAATTTATTACATCTACAATAAATATTTAGTTATATTTACAATTTGAATTTTGTGGAAATTATTGTAGGATTCTAACGTACTAGTGAGTGATGTAACATTTCGTGGATTTAATGGAACTTCAGCTAGTGACATTGCTATTAAACTAAATTGCAGCTCATTGGGTTGTTCTAATATTATATTGGATCAAATTAACATTGTCGCTTCTCAAAAAGGAAAACAAGTTACAGCTGCATGCGAAAATCTCCACGGAAAAATTGAATCCACTATTCCAAATGTCTCATGCGTATAAATTTTTTGATTGAATCAAATAATATGTTATCTACCACCATATGTGAAAAGCTATGTCATAATAATTGTATCAGTTATTAATTTTTATAAGTGTTGTTTTTGAGGGATAGTTTAGTGATAAATGTTTGACATTGTAACTTCAACGAGTTTGAATCATGTAAAGGCAATTACTGCCACCATTATAAATCATAATTTTTTCTTCTATAATTTTTTTTAAAAAAGTTTCATAAGTGTTAAAGAAAAAAAAATGAATTGTATCAACATTTGCAATGCAATACATGTAAACTTCTTGTTTCATGTCATATCATAATCATAGATTTGAATTTCTTGCATTCATGTAATCAATATAATTTATCAGATTAAACTCGATTAACTTTCATTCTAATTTTGAATTTCTAACGTTAATAGCATAGATACATAACTTTTATTTAAAATTTAGTTTTTATTCTTATTTACTCCTTGATCAGTTTTTCAATTAATGAATCAACTTTTAATTATTATTGAATCAACCATTTTTTTTTAATATTAGCAACAACAAAATTGTCACAAATTATATATTGTTTTACGATATAATGTTCAATGAAAGATCGTGAGAGATTTATAACCAATATTCACGGATGTTGAAAAATTGATTAATTTTCAGTTTAAAAAAACATTGGTTAATTAGTTAATAGTAACAAATTAAGTATTAGTAAGAGAAAAATCTGTTAACAATGTTTATTAATTTTCCTGAGTTGACTTCATAACTATATATTTACTATCTTACTTTTTATAATATTACACGAGAGAGAAAATAATTCATCTTTTCCCAAGTGTATAATTAAATAGAAGTGTTTTTGCCAAGAAATAATTAATATAATACACAATTTAGAAGCTGGGAAATATGTTGATTCTACATAATGTTTCATATCTTATTTAGTAGTTTTTCTATCCGACCTAAATTAATATTATAAAATTGATTTTTTTGTTTATTTTGAAAATTGACTCGTAATATGAAATATGTCTTTTTTTATATATATAAATTTTTAACTTTATTTAATATAGAATTTAAAATTTTCTAAATACTTTTCTCGTACTCAATATTATTGAATTTGATGTATAAATATAAATAGTAGAAAGATCGATTAATAGACTATAATTCTATCTTTATTATAACGAATGTACCATATGAGAAAAAAAATGTTTAAAAATGTGAATTTTATAAATTAACTTTAAAAAATTACCTTATGAGACAAGAAAAATACTTGTACCGTATATAATACAAACAAAAAAAAGCATCAACCTTTAATACAAATTTGTGCCTTAATTAATTGAGTCCAAATTAATACTTTTTTTGAAGTGATTGCATTTGTGAGTTTGAGACATAATTTTTGGAATGGTACATATGTTGTTTTTCCACGGTTGTAATGATCTTACTAATGGATCACATCGTGACATCCTAAATTCTAAAATAACATATAAAATAATTTATATTAGATTTTAAAAAAAAATTGCAGCGATAAAGAAAATCTGTTTTTAAGGAAATAAAAATTTTTGTAACTAATTTAGAGTATCTCGTTTCTAAAAGTACATATGAAATAATTCAAATTTTATTCCTTAACTAAAACAGTGTAATCTCAATTAACTTAATTTAAATATAATTTCTTAATTTAATTCCAAAAACTTACAAGTACTTATAAGGTTTTTATACAAAAAGTAGTTTTTAATTAAATAAGTAAAAATATTATTTACAACTTTTATTCCCGGTATCACCTATCAGAGCAGACTTTCTCTCAAACTTGAACTTTAATACTCATTAACCTGTAATAACTGCGATTTCGTAAATGCATGGTCAAGCCAATCAAATAACGAATGAGTTTTGAAATCATGTTGATAGTATAATATAAATAAGAAGAACATGCAAACAATTATAATAGACTATATCATAACACATCTTGATATATCAAAATATTCAAGAAAAAGTAATATCACATTATAATCTCAAAATCACTTAAGTAAAATCAATATAACGTCACATCATCCAAGAGAAGTTATTATCACTTTTGAAATACATTATTCATGAGCTTAGACTTTTGAAATACAACTAAACAATCACAAGAAAATGCAATGTTATGCATGAGCTTTGACTCTGCTTCTTTACAATTTGGTATCGTTCTAACTCTGAAGTACTTGGTTAAGAGATTTGATACTATGCCACCACCCGAGTGGACGAACAATTCAAATAAACCATGTCCTCATAGATCCCCTCAACTCAACCCGAGACAATCGAGATAAACATGTGTTACATGATAACACATGTCATTTGGAGTGCTATACTTCGAAGTCACCTAAGAATCCCCACCCGAACACCTGCAAGGTCTAACAATTTTATCTTAAGGCTCAACAATAGTCCGCCACGATCGGACTTTTTTAGTTGTACTTCTCTGAAATTACTAGACTTGTCAAACCCTAACTATATAATAACAAAATAATCTCCACTTCAAAAATTTTCATCAACTTCAAAAATTCTCAACATCTATTTTCTCCCTTCGTTAGCCTAGACTACTCCATTAAGAGCATCACATCTTCAGTATAAGTTGAAATCATCACTATTTTATCAATTATGCGGTCACTTCAATATTCTCATCACAAATCTATAACATCATTATCATTAATTATACATCATCATCATGATATAAACTCAACACAAATTTATAACATCACTATAATCAATCATACATCATCATCTAAACTTATCACAAATTTGTAACATCACTATCATCAATCATACATCATTATTACCATATAAGCTTATCACAAATTTATAACATCAGTATTATCAATCATACATCATAGTCACCACATAAGCTTATCACATATTTATAGCATCACATAAAATCGTTTGTTCAAACATATGCACAAAATTCATTTGACAGCCAATATCACAATAATACAAATATCACACATTCAACAAAATTAAATCAATCAACACCTTATAAATGTTTCTATTCCACATTTTAACCTCACAAATTCCATATTTGCACATTAATTAATTTATCCCTCAAAGAGCTACTTCCTTATGTAGCAAGTCTTGGATGAATCATTGGGAAATATGATTTTTCCGTTCATCTCATAATATATTATACTCATGAATTCAAACGTTCTCTCTCCCCTTACTTTATTTTGACGCTTTCACACGCAAATACGAGTCCATAAGCAAAACATCTTTGTTCTTTGACTCATTTTCTTTCGATTGATCTAACTCGACAGTTTATGAGTAAACGTCAAAAGTAAATTATGAGAACACATTTGAAATGGTCAATTTCGAAATTGAGTCAAATAAATAAGACTTAAAATTTTCCAAAAACACTCTCACACCCAACACTATTAGGCTACACCATAAATATAAATGGTAAATATACCGATATAGATAGATAGACTATAATTCCAACTTTATTATAATAAATGTAGCATACGAGAAAAAATATTTAAAAATATGAATTTCACGAATTAACTTTAAAAAAAGTTGCCTTTTGTGAGTAATATAATCTTTTACCGTATATTAAAAGATAAATAAAAAAAAAATCACCCTTTAATACAAATTTGTACCTTAACTAATCGAACCCAAATTAATACTTTTTGAAGTGATTGTGATTTGTGACATAATTTTTATGATGGTACAGATGTTTTTGCAATGATGTTAGTGTTAGTAACTTGAGGTTGAGTAATAGCCCAATGGGTGATATAGCCGAAGATAATTGCAATGGTGCAACATTCTCTCATATATTTTTTATATTGTAGTTTAGATGAAAGTTTTTTTCTTTTTTTGTTGAAACAAATATTAAAGGATTGAATTTTTATTTAAACAAAGAACTAGAATGCAGAGGAATCATATACTAGAATTGACATCTCAATTTTAACAGAATGAAATGATTAAACATATACAAATAGAATTTGGATTTATGACTATAAAAACATTGCACACTCTAATCAAGAGATCAAATTCTTTGGAGAAGGATTATATAACCAACATTCTAAATTGGTATTTTAAATCTGATTTTTAATATTAAAATATGAGATTTTTTAGAAAAATATATGCTATTTAATATATTATGTTCTTCTAGCCGTCAAAGTTTATAAGAATGTCCTCTTTCTTAAATGTTTTTTGGTGTCGACCAAGACTTTTAAATCTTATATTGTACACGTAATTACATGTATCACTAAAGTCATGTAAATATATTGTATGAAAACATAAAAAAAAAAGTGGATTATGTACACTTTTTTGCTTATATTTTATTATAGAGAGAATATACAATAATATAATAATTAATACTGTAACATCCTAATTTATTTTTATACCATAATTTATTATGATTATAAATTAGTGTTATTTTCTTATACATATGTTTATTGTGGTGTGATTATTATTATATTTTTTTTTACGTGACTATTTTTCTTTGTTTGTCTTTGTAGTTATTTAAATTAAAATCATTGATAATTGTAATTAGACCTATTTATTTTATTAAAAAATATATATATAAAATATTATATACCAGTTTTGGATTGCTATTATCTTAAGCCTCTTATTTTAGTAGTATTGTTATCTAGACCTTTATTATTTAAATTTATTTTTATGTAAATATAAATATAAAATAACTATATTAATTATGTATTAATATAATAATAATAATAGTATAGTAATAATAATAAGAATGACATATGGGCTAAGTGGACTTGCCCATTAGTCTGAGCATCCCGTTCACAACGCCATTAGCCTGAGCATATATATATAAGTGGTAGAATATAGGCTAAGGTGCTGCCGCCATTAGCCTGGGCATTCCGATCACAACGCCGAATCCTTTTTCGTTCTATATTTCAATACTAATTCCTCCTTACACGTCAACAAGGCTTGGGTATGTATTCCTTTTTTTTCTTTCTATATTTCATCTGCCTCATAGTAATATTAGTATGTATTCCTCTATTTCAATTTTTAGTAATACCTGTGCGTATGATCATCGTAAACTAGACATGTGTTCTTCATTCCAATTTTTTAGTAATAATAGTCCCGGATATGATTGAATTATATTACTAGACATATATTCTGAAATTAATCTGCATCTAAAGAATTCATTTTATTTTAAAAGTGATTTGTCGTACGCATCAATTTAAATAAATACTATCAATTTCATTATATATATATGATATGCGATTCTGCCTTATTTTAATTAAAATTATACATTATTTTATGTTATTATATTTATAAGTATGTTTTTATCAAGTATTGTTCTCTGCATTTTTTTTAAGTAGCAGACTTGCTACATTAGGCTGAAATTAATATAAATTACTCTCAATTTGCTGTCGACTTCTTTGTGATGGTGTTTGCCTAATGCATTGTTTTTACATATGTTTTTATTTTTATTATTATATATATTTGAAACACACTAGAAGGACTGAAAATTTTAAATGGTTTTTATTGGTTGTTTGAAGGGTTCTTAAAAACAAAAACTGTGACTTCGTTAACCGATATGTGAAATAAAATCAGATTATATTAATATGTATGTTTTGACGATATTAAGTATATTTTTGGGTTATATTACAAATAACAAATAATTTATTTATTTATTTTTAATCACAAATTTATGTATCTATTAGAGCAAGTAATTAACTTGTATTTCGTTGTTGCGTTGATTTATTTTCTTTCGCGGGATATTAGAGACGGTGGCTGGCGAAGATGCGACACATTAAATAAACAGATCATCGTTGTTTGGAAAAAATCTTCAGCTAAGGTAAGGGGTGAGATGAGGTTCGATTTTATGAATATAAAATAACGTAAGATGAACGGGAATACCGAAATTCCCAGATATTCATCCGGGGCTCACTACGTACGGTCGAGCCCTATTGAGCAATAATAATTAATTAATAATATATGAATGGTAACAGTGAGGACTAAAATATAATTTAGCAACCTATAGAATTGTTGTGAATTTATTTATAGCAAGATTGCACGTTGAATGATTTTATGGAATGTGATGCTGATTATTACTGTATGAATAATATATATTGGAGTGTTCTTGCTATTTGATTGGAATCGTAAAATTATTTGAACGTGCTACCTGTTGATTTTTTTTTATTGCGATTGATAAGATTGGATTGGGTATTGTGAGTAGTGTAAACCAAATATTGGGATTGAATTGTGATTGACTGATATACATATAATGATGAATATTATGAAATCAAACTGAAATTTATTGAGTTGTGATGATCGAGTAAGTATGAGATATGTGTTGTAGAGATTCGGAGTTAGGATTATTTTGTCATCATATAGGGAGGGTCTGACAAACCTAGCGATTTGGGGAAGTACAACTGAATGAGCCTGATCGTGGAGGGCTACAGTCGAACTGTAAGGTAAGACTGATAGACCTTGGGGGTACATCTAGTGGGGAATTCCTAAGTGGATTAGTGGGTTATTCCCTAAGGCCGGGAACTACCGTGCAACACAAGAGTACCCCGACTGTCGCGTATATGTGTCTCGGGTTGAGTTGAGGGGATCTATGAGGACTTGGCCATTCATGAATTGTCCGTCCACTCTTGTAGTGGCATAGTATCAGGCCTCCTAACCAAGTACTTCAGAGTAGAATGGTACCAAATGATGAAGTATAGAGTATAGGACATGCATAGCATTTTATCCTTGTAACTGCTTTATTGTGATTGAGTTAGCCTTTAATATTATGTTCTTGAATGTTCTCTTTATTTGTGTTGTTTTGACTAATTGCGTGTTCTTCTCGTGTATTTTATATTGTTACATAATTTCGAAACTCACCCCTCGTTGCTTGTGTTTGGCACTTGCGAGAGCGCAGCTATTTCAGGTTATCGGTTGGTGATCCATGCTCTGATAGGTGATACTGGGTATGAGTAATTTGTCGTGTTTTGTTGAATTATGAACTAATTTAGGTTTTTGTAAATTCAATCAATCAATCGTGTTATTTTTTTATCTTTTATTCGGAAGTAGAAATTCATTGTCTCTAAGTTTAGAACATGTTTTTATGTCAGAAATATTTATTTAAGAAAACCTTAGCTATATTCGATATTAAGGGATTTGTAAGTGAGAATTTTAATGGAAGCATTTTGTGTAAGTGTGAGCGTGACGTCCCGAACCCTATAGTTTAAAAGAAAATTTTCATACTCTGTTTTAGAACCGCTGCCAGTATCTTTCAAAACTAATGAATTTTACTTTCTATTTCAATTTGGGTTTAGGGTGTCACAAATATCATAGTAATATATGTGTTGAATTTTGAGAAAATTATTAGGTTTGAGATGTGCAAGTGAGCTATGAGACATATCGAGGATTTGTTGGAACTTCTACTATTAGGTTTGATTGTAGCTCCTATGGTTGCATGAGCATTCTCTTAGATCAAAATAACATTGTCTCTACCCAACAAGAAAGAAAAACTTATGATCTTTGTAAAAATGCACATGGAATTGTTAGAAATACTATTCCAAGTGTCCTTTGCTTATTATAGAATTAACGTGTTATCAACTTAGAGACTATTTGATTCATTCAACTTGCAAGTTTAAATTTTTATTTACCTATTAAAATTTATTAATTATTCAGTTTCACTGTATTAATTTTGTATATTTTATTTATTAATATTATAAACTAGAAAATCACATTGAAATAGAGAGTATTGATGAACTAATACATCATCTTATTGATTCATCACTGAAGAAAGAATTATTACATTGAGAGTGTGTTAGCTTTAGCAAATAGTAATAATCGTAACTAACTTAACAAATTGTAACTAATTCAGTTAATACAACTGTTAGATATAGTCATTTATTCATTATGTAATAATTAACTTGATAACAAAATCTAATATTTATCTACAAAGTCCCATTAAAACATCACATTTAAGCATGTGTTGGTGATACTAGTATTAGGATGAGTGATCTCCAAAGAAGTTTTTTTATTCAGGGGTTTAAATATTCAATTTGATTTGATTCTTGAGAAATATAAAAAATCTAAATTAATAAAAATTAGTTGGTTTGTTTCTGATATTCACAATCTATTTTCATGAAATTTGAATCAAAAGAAATTATATGAGTACAAATCTAAAATCTGAATCATGAAATTACAATCTATTTACAATGAGATGAATAAAATATAACGATTAAAACGTATGTGAGTACAACATATTTTTTTAAATATTATTACTAGTACGAAGATGTATCAAGTGACAAGAGTTTTAAAATGAGAATATGAAAGGACTAAACCATACATAAATTATCACGATTAAATTTTATTCAAGCGACAAATGATCAATTAAAAAATTTACATAACTTTTTGTTTTAATCTTGACCATTCATGATGATGATGAATGACTATTATAATTATTCCTCTCATTATAAATTTCCTCTAATTTGATATGCTCCCCGATGAATATAGTGTGAAATATCATAAATAATAATAAAATATAATAGTTTGGTTCAAATCTTGAATGATAAATTTTAAATGATAGAAAATGGATATGTCCCCAAACTAATAGAAGTTTTGGTTAGTTGATTTGGTTTAGAGTCGAACATAGAAAAAATTTAACCAATTTAATTGATTTAGATTATTGAGTCAATGATTTAGTTCTAATTAACACCTCTATTTGCATTGCATCTCTTCGGTCAAAAGAATTCACAAGAATTATGAAATGATGATATATATGAGCTTTTTCTATCTAAACTAATGGTCTATTGAAAAGAATTTTGTTCCATATATCGGATTCAATATGTCTCAAGATTTTTATACTTTCATGTATGTCTCAAGATCTTCCTACTTTGATGTATTTACTTTATTTATACAAAAAAATATCATTTAAAGGGTAATTAATGATTGAATAGACACCGGCATACTAGGACATCAACTATTCATTGCTTTCCATTAGAGATAGTATCATGTATACATTTTTGAGTTTTTTCTTATTCCTTAATCCTAATTAATTATATCTTTCGTGTAACTGTGTATTTAACCCCTACTCCATTATTAGCTCAATTCACAAATCACTAAAGCAACACACTCAATCCTAATACATACGAGTATTCATTTTATTAGAAAAATTCCTCTGGCAAAAGTTTCACTCTTGTGGCAAACATGCAAGTGCTAATCACTTTAGTTTTGGTTCTTGGTTTTGTGTCACCTTGTTTATGTATAAGGTGGAATCTAGTTGAATCAAACAATAATAATATATATAATGTGATGCAATATGGTGCTCGTGGTGATGACAAATCCGACGATTCACAAGTATATATATGTTTTTAATTAATTTTCTTTTGTCTTTTTAATATATATATATATATACTTCATGAGAAACTTTAATCTTCTACTATATGAATGTCTTTTGATTAACAACATTTTGCTACTTTGAATTGATTTGTAGGTATTTTTGAAGGCATGGAATAGTGTGTGTGGAGCACAAGGGGCAGCAACATTAGTTATACCACCAAAACTATCATTCTTAGTGAACACTATAATATTTCAAGGACCTTGCAAGGCCTCAAGTGTTACTATTCAGGTATATATATAGCTAATTAACAATATCTGCGTGCATATTTTATAAACATAATTATATTTCTTAGTGTTTAAATACATATTTTTGTAATTAACAATTTGGAGTAACATACATTTTTAATAATATATTTTGCACTCTTTGACATTGTAGCTTGAAGGGAACATAACTGCACCTTCTAAGGAAAATTTGAAGGATACGTCACATTGGATAAAGTTCACATCTATAAACAATCTCATAATTGATGGTCGTGGCAGTGGAACTATCGACGGCTATGGTTCTACTTGGTGGCAATGTGAAAGTTGCCCTCGACCTAGAGTATGATTATTCTACACATATAGCTTTGTGCTAATTGATTTGTTGTTTATATATTGACATTAAATCATTTTTGGTGTTGATCAATGTTATTTCAGGCCTTAAGTTTCCATGCATGCAATGGTCTTAGTGTTACGAACCTAAGCTTGACTAATAGTCCAAAAGCTCATGTATCCATAAATAATGTCGACGGTGCAACATTCTCTCATTTATTAGTCAACGCTCCTTCTACTAGTCCCAACACTGATGGTTTTGACATTTCTTCTTCTAAAAATATTTTGATACAAGATTCCACCATTAGTACATGTAAATAAAATTTATTTTTTAATATATTTATAAACACAATCATATTGTCATTAAGAAATGTGGCAGAACATTATTTGACTCATATAAACTAAATACTTTTAAAATAATATGAGGCATATAAATTGTTAAAATATTTTATTAAAAGGACAAATGAAAATTGAAAATCTTTATAACAAAGAAGAAAATACATATAAAAAATATTTATGTCCATTAGAGTAAGTGTACTTGAAATTGTATTTTATAGCAAATGATGAATACTCTTAAAATAACTACTCAATATATATGAGAAATTTTAATATAAATTTTCTTTCTTCTAATAGGTGATGATTGTATTGCTGTCAATGGTGGCTCCTCGTACATCAATGCTACTCGTCTTTTATGTGGACCAGGTCATGGGATAAGGTAATTTTTCATATAATTTGTATTTTAATTTGCTATAAACTTAATTGAATTGTAGTTTTAACAAACTTGATTTATTGATCAAGTGGTTAATGAATTCCACTCAATTTAGAAAGAATTAATTGGCAGAATTTGAGTTTAAATTCTACTACTTTGAAATAATCTTTGGTCAAATTTTACTTACCTCTCAGTTGTACTTTAGATTACTAGAATCACTATTCCTTAAAAAATTGGATGGTTAATCAAGATTAAAAAAAAAAAAGACAAATGGTGTATATTAAATATTTTTTAAATTATATGAACGCTTAATGTAAAATAAATTACTCTTTTTCCACATCACCATTTTTTTTGTACGATTAGTTTGAAATTTGTAGCATGGCATGGATACATATCATTGTCTCTCATTAGATGTTAACGTAAAACAATTTAATTATATTGACAAAACATGTCCCGTGTGTGTGTAAATACAAACGATAATACAATTATGTGTAAAATGAAATTAAGAGTTAAAACTTTAATGTAATCAGTCATCACTCACATAGTATATGAAAAGTGAAAACCAATTATCAAACTTGTTATTGTTATTTTTTTTTGGGTACATTCGCATTTGTTATCTCTCTCTCTTTCTCTTTTTGTCTCTCCCTCTCTCTCTCCCTATATATATTTTGAGTATTTGAATTTGGACATTTGACAAATTAAAATGAAAATGTGTGAATTAATTAGCATCGGCAGCCTTTGTAAAGATCACTCTTATGATACAGTTGAAGAGGTTTACGTAAAAAATTGCACCTTCACTGAAACAACAAATGGAGCAAGAATCAAGACATTTCCTGTCAGTGTGAAGTTATGCTATATTTGTATATCTACTCTACTAGTTATAATTCTACATCTTATTTCTCCACTATATATTTTCTAAATCAAATCGTATAATTATGTAAATAGACATTAGTAATATAAATTATTTTATTTACACACATTACAAATATTGACTGATAGATATAAATTAGTAAAAAAAAAATGGCACATTAAATATGAATAAAAAGGAAAATTTTCATCTACTATAAAACTCTTGCAAAATAATTCCAAAAAACTATTTCCTCTGTTCCTTTTTATTTGTAGCTGTTTTTGGAATTATTATTATTATTATTATTATTATTATTATTATTATTATTATTTCATTTTATGGAAACTAAGATTAAAAACCTATTTTTCTCATAAGCATTATCTTTCACTTTTTGGTTTCTTATATTCTAATTTTTTGCAGAGTGGATCAGGTTATGCCAGAAAGATTACTTTTGAGCAAATACAACTTACAAATGTTAAAAACTCTATAATTATAGACCAACACTATGACCCTAATGTGGCAAATACAAAGGTATAGATAAATATTTTCATTTCAACTATAATAAATTATTACATTTGCAATAATATGTTTAGTTATATTTATATTTTGAATTTTGTGAAAATTATTATAGGTTTCAGATGTGCTAGTGAGTGAAGTAACATATCGTGGATTTTTGGGAACTTCAGCTAGCGACATAGCTATTAAACTAGACTGCAGCTCATTGGGTTGTTCCAATATTATAATGGATCAAATTAATATTGTTTCTTCTCAAGAGGGAAACGAGGTCAAAGCTGTTTGCCAAAATCTTCATGGAACAATTGAATCCACTATTCTAAAAGTCTCATGCACATAAATATATTGATTGAATCAAATAATATGTTATCGACCACCATATGTGAAAAGCCATATCATATTAATCGACTCATTTAGCAAGTTTCTTAAGTGTTGTTCCTAATGTGCATTTCAGTTGTAAGTGATTGACATTGTAACTTCAAATTTGTTCAAATCCTTTAAAAGACAGTTGTAAAGACCATTAGTGCCACCGTTATTAATAATAATTTTTTCTTCACCAATTTTTATTTAAAAAAAGTTTCATAAATGTTGAAGAAAACAAAAAAGAATTGTATCAACTTTCGCAATGCATTATTAAAACTTCTTACTTCTTTTATAATATGTCAAGAGGTTGCATCTATCTTAAAGCTCTCCAACCAGAAAACTTATATTTATCATATCTACATGGAAATAAATCACTGTGCTTATTTACTTCCTAATAAAGGTTACTCGGGTTCTTACAATGGAGTTGTAGTTGATCATTTCTTTACTACTCTTAGTTTACTTATTTTAGAGGTGTAGTTTTCTTTCCTTAATCAACAATAAAATATTATAAATGACAAATTAAGTATTCAACATTAATTGTTATATATATGTGTCATATTTGTATTGTTTTTTTTATTTCTTGAATCCAATTATATATATATATATATGGATGGATGGAGTTCCATTGACTTTTAGGGTAACTCTGAGATAAGTTATTCTGCTTAATAACTCAATATAAATGATAAATATTACTAATTTATTTATTGGTTATTGATATTATATTAATGATTAAACACACAAAATTTTATTTAAATCTAAAATTCGTAGTTATGTGATCTAACCATCAATATTAAGTTATATTTTTTAAAAGTTTGTTATATTTTCATTTGAAATTATTTAATGATGTATCAATTAGTGTTAAAAATTTATAAAATTTATTGGGTTGATCTATCCAAAAAGAATTTTTGATTTGACGGTTGGATTAGTTAAATTTATCATTTATATTGACTTATTAAGCGGATTAAATATGTTTTTAGTCTTATAAATTTCAGCATTAATAAAAATATAATTTTTAGTCCTGTAAAACTATTAATCATGCTGTTTTAGTCCCTATTGGAATATCAATATATATTTTTAAATTATCTTTTTACAGATATGTTTACCACATTATTAAAAGCTTTTCGTTGAGTCTATATTTTTGTTATTTTTAACTTGAGATTTTTATATTTAAAAAAATTATATTTAATTCATCATAAATTAAAAAATTCTATATTTTTTGGTAGATGAATTTTATAATGTTCTAAATATACTTCCAAAAATTCATTCAAAAATT
>JBBPBQ010000002.1:54759412-54771167 GCA_037974755.1 Cicer yamashitae | reverse complement strand
CGTCACATCATCCAAGAGAAGTTATTATCACTTTTGAAATACATTATTCATGAGCTTAGACTTTTGAAATACAACTAAACAATCACAAGAAAATGCAATGTTATGCATGAGCTTTGACTCTGCTTCTTTACAATTTGGTATCGTTCTAACTCTGAAGTACTTGGTTAAGAGATTTGATACTATGCCACCACCCGAGTGGACGAACAATTCAAATAAACCATGTCCTCATAGATCCCCTCAACTCAACCCGAGACAATCGAGATAAACATGTGTTACATGATAACACATGTCATTTGGAGTGCTATACTTCGAAGTCACCTAAGAATCCCCACCCGAACACCTGCAAGGTCTAACAATTTTATCTTAAGGCTCAACAATAGTCCGCCACGATCGGACTTTTTTAGTTGTACTTCTCTGAAATTACTAGACTTGTCAAACCCTAACTATATAATAACAAAATAATCTCCACTTCAAAAATTTTCATCAACTTCAAAAATTCTCAACATCTATTTTCTCCCTTCGTTAGCCTAGACTACTCCATTAAGAGCATCACATCTTCAGTATAAGTTGAAATCATCACTATTTTATCAATTATGCGGTCACTTCAATATTCTCATCACAAATCTATAACATCATTATCATTAATTATACATCATCATCATGATATAAACTCAACACAAATTTATAACATCACTATAATCAATCATACATCATCATCTAAACTTATCACAAATTTGTAACATCACTATCATCAATCATACATCATTATTACCATATAAGCTTATCACAAATTTATAACATCAGTATTATCAATCATACATCATAGTCACCACATAAGCTTATCACATATTTATAGCATCACATAAAATCGTTTGTTCAAACATATGCACAAAATTCATTTGACAGCCAATATCACACATTCAACAAAATTAAATCAATCAACACCTTATAAATGTTTCTATTCCACATTTTAACCTCACAAATTCCATATTTGCACATTAATTAATTTATCCCTCAAAGAGCTACTTCCTTATGTAGCAAGTCTTGGATGAATCATTGGGAAATATGATTTTTCCGTTCATCTCATAATATATTATACTCATGAATTCAAACGTTCTCTCTCCCCTTACTTTATTTTGACGCTTTCACACGCAAATACGAGTCCATAAGCAAAACATCTTTGTTCTTTGACTCATTTTCTTTCGATTGATCTAACTCGACAGTTTATGAGTAAACGTTAAAAGTAAATTATGAGAGCACATTTGAAATGGTCAATTTCAAAATTGAGTCAGATAGATAGACTATAATTCCATCTTTATTATAATAAATGTAGCATACGAGAAAAAATATTTAAAAATGTGAATTTCATGAATTAACTTTAAAAAAAGTTACCTTTTTTGAATAAAAAAATCTTTTACCGTATATCAAAAGACAAATATAAAAAATCACCCTTTAATACAATTTTGTACCTTTACTAATCGAACCCAAATTAATACTTTTGAAGTGATTGTGATTTGTGACATAATTTTTGTGATGGTACAAATGTTGTTTTTGCAATGATGTTAGTGTTAGTAACTTGAGGTTGAGTAATAGCCCAATTGGTGATATAGCCAAAGATAATTGCAATGGTGCAACATTCTCTCATATATTTTTTATATTGTAGTTTAGATGAAAGTTTTTTTCTTTTTTTGTTGAAACAAATATTAAAGGATTGAATTTTTATTTAAACAAGAACTAGAGTGCAAAAGAATCATATACTAACATCTCAATTTTAATAGAATGAAATGATTAAACATATATACAAATAGAATTTGGATTGATGACTATAAAAACATTGCACACTCTAATCAAGAGATCAAATTCTTACATTGAGAGTGTGTCAGCTTTATTAAGACTACACTTGGAAATACTATTCCAAGTGTCCCTTGCTTATTATACAACTAATGTGTTATCCTTAGTAGCCTCCATATGTGAGAATCAAAATAAAAGAATTTCATAAAAATGTCCAAAAAACGTAACCTTTTTTTTGGTACAACAAATAATGTAATAATCAAATTGCAAGACGATATACAAAAACTTATTTCTTCAGTTTGTTATTGTTTAGAGACTATTTGATTTATTCAACTTGCAAGTTTAAATTTTTATTTTTCTATTAAAATTTATTAATTATTCAGTTTCACTGTATTAATTTTGTATATTTTATTTATTAATATTATAAACTAGAAAATCACATTAAAATAGAGAGTATTGATGAACTAATACATCATCTTATTGATTCATCACTGAAGAAAGAATTATTACATTGAGAGTGTGTCAGCTTTAGCAAATAGTAATCATCGTAACTAACTTAACAAATTGTAACTAATTCAGTTAATACAACTGTTAGATATAGTCATTTTTATTCATTATGTAATAATTAACTTGATAACAAAATCTAATATTTATCTACAAAGTCCCATTAAAACATCACATTAAACATGTGTTGGTGATACTAGTATTAGGATGAGTGATCTCCAAAGAAGTTTTTTATTTAGGAGTTTAAATATTCAATTTTGTTTGATTCTTGAGAAATATAAAAAATCTAAATTAATAAAAATTAGTTGGTTTGTTTCTGATATTCACAATCTATTTTCATGAAATTTGAATCAAAGGAAATTATATGAGTACGATTCTAAAATCTGAATGATGAAATCACAATCTATTTACAATGAGATGAATAAAATATAACGATAAAAAAGTATGTTAGTACAGCATATTTTTTTAAAATGTTTTTACTAGTACGAAGATGTATGAAGTGACAAGAGTTTTAAAATAAGAATATGAAAGGACTAAACCATACATAAATTATCATGATTAAATTTTATTGAAGCAACAAATTATCAATTAAAAATTTACATAATTTTTTATTTTAATCTTGACCATTCATGATGATGATGAATGACTATTATAATTATTCCTCTCATTATAAATTTCCTCTAATTTAATATGCTCCCCGATGAATATAGAGTGAAATATCATAAATAATAATAAAATATAATAGTTTGGTTGAAATCTTGGATGATAAATTTTGAATGATGGAAAATGGATATGTCTCCAAACTAATAGAAGTTTTGTTTAGTTGATTTGGTTTAGAGTCGAACATAGAAAAAATTTAACCAATTTAATTGATTTAGATGATTGAGTCAATGATTTAGTTCTAATTAACACCTCTATATGCATTGCATCTCTCTACCTTTTCGGTCAAAAGAATTCACAAGAATTATGAAATGATGATATATATGAGCTTTTTCTATCTAAACTAATGGTCTATTGAAGAGAATTTTGTTCCATGTATCGGATTCAATATGTGTCAAGATTTTCATACTTTCATGTATGTCTCAAGATCTTCATACTTTGATGTATTTACTTTATTTATACAAAAGAAATCTCATTTAAACAGTAATGATTGAATAGAGGCCGGCATACTAGGACATTAACTATTCATTGCTTTCCATTAGAGATAGTATTTTCAAAGATTTTGCATGTATACATTTTTGAGTTTTTTCCTATTCCTTAATCCTAATTAATTATATCTTTCGTCTATTTAACCCCTACAGCATTATAAGCTCCATTCACAAATCACTAAAGCAACACACTCAATCCTAATACATACGAGTATTCATTTTATTAGAAAAATTCCTCTGGCAAAAGTTTCACTCTTGTGGCAAACATGCAAGTGCTAATCACTTTAGTTTTGGTTCTTGGTTTTGTTTCACCTTGTCTATGTACAAGGTGGAATCTAGTTGAATCAAACAATACTAATATATATAATGTGATGCAATATGGTGCTCGTGGTGATGGCAAATCCGACGATTCACAAGTATATATGTTTTTAATTAATTTTCTTTTCTCTTTTTAATTTTAATATATATAAATATATATATATATATATATATATATATATATATATATATATATATATATATATATATATATATATATAGACTTCATGAGAAACTTTAATCTTCTATTATTTGAATGTCTTTTGATTAACAACATTTTGATATTTTGAATTGATTTGTAGGTATTTTTGAAGGCATGGAATAGTGTGTGTGGAGCACAAGGGGCAGCAACATTAGTTATACCACCAAAACTATCATTCTTAGTGAACACTATAATATTTCAAGGACCTTGCAAGGCCTCAAGTGTTACTATTCAGGTATATATATAGCTAATTAACAATATCTGCGTGCATATTTTATAAACATAATTATATTTCTTAGTGTTTAAATATATATTTTTGTAATTAATAATTTGGAGTAACATACATTTTTAATAATTTATTTTGCATTCTTTGACATTGTAGCTTGAAGGGAACATAACTGCACCTTCTAAGGAAAATTTGAAGGATACGTCACATTGGATAAAGTTCACATCTATAAACAATCTCATAATTGATGGTCGTGGCAGTGGAACTATCGACGGCTATGGTTCTACTTGGTGGCAATGTGAAAGTTGCCCTCGACCTAGAGTATGATTATTCTACACATATAGCTTTTTGCTAATTAATTGATTTGTTGTTTATATATTGACATTAAATCATTTTTGGTGTTGATCGATGTTATTTCAGTCCTTAAGTTTCAATAAATGCAATGGTGTTAGTGTTACGAACCTGACGTTGACTAATAGTCCAAAAGCTCATGTGTCCATAAATAATGTCCACGGTGCAATATTCTCTCATTTATTTGTCACCGCTCCTTCTACTAGCCCCAACACTGATGGTTTTGACATTTCTTTTTCTAAAAATATTTCGATACAAGATTCCACCATTAGTACAGGTAAATAAAATTTATTTTTTTAATACGAGTTTAATTTATATATAAAAACAACCATATTCTCATGCATTAAGAAATGTGGCAAAACATTATTAGACTCATATTTAAAAATACTTTTACATATGTATACATATATATAAATATAAACTAAATACTTTTAAAATAATATGAGGCATATCAATTGTTAAAATATTTTATTAAAAGGACAAATGAAAATTGAAAATATTTATAACAAATATATATATAAAAAATATTTATGTGCATTAGAGTAAGTGTACTTGAAATATAATAATTCAATATATATGAGAAATTTTAATATGAGTTTTCTTTCCTCTAATAGGTGATGATTGTATTGCTGTCAATGGTGGCTCCTCTTACATCAATGCTACTCGTCTTTTCTGTGGACCAGGTCATGGGATAAGGTAATTTTTCATATAATTTGTATTTTAATTTGCTATATATTTAATTGAACTGTAGTTTTAACAAACTTGTTTTATTGGTTAAGTGGTTAATGAATTCCACTCAAATAAATTTAAAAAGAATCAATTAAGAGAATTCGAGTTCAAATTCTACTACGTTGGAATAATCTTTGGTCAAATATTACTTATCTATCGGTTGTACTTTAAATTACTAGAATCACTATCTCTTAAAAAAATAGATGGTTAATCAAGATTAAAAAAAAACAAAAAAAAAACAAATGGTATATATTAAATATTATTAAATTATATGAACGTTAAGTGTAAAATAAATTACTATTTATCCACATCACCATTTTTTTGTATGATTAGTTTATAATTTATAGCATGGCATGGATACAGATTATCGTGTCTCTCGTTAGATGTTAACGTAAAATAGTTTTATATTGACAAAACATGTTCATTTAATCTTGTGTATGTATAAACACAAGCGATAATACAATTATGTGTAAAATAAAATGAAGAGTTGAAACTTTAACGTAGTTATCAATGAGTATATGAAAAACTAATTATTAGACTTGTTATTGTTTTGTTTTTTTGGGTACATTCGCACCTCTTATTTCTCTCTCTCTATATATATAATATATTTAATGAGTATTAGAATTTTGACATTTGGCAAATTATAATGAAAATGTGTGAATTAATCAGCATTGGCAGCCTTGGTAAAGATCACTCTTATGATACAGTTGAAGAGGTTTACGTAAAAAATTGCACTTTCACTGAAACAACAAATGGAGCAAGAATCAAGACATTTAATGTGAGTGTGAAGTTATGCTATATTTGCATATCTACTTTGCTAGTTATAATTCTACATCTTATTTCTCCACTATATATTTTCTAAATCAAATTATATATAAATTAGTAAAAAAAATGGCAAATTAAATATGAATAAAAAGGAAAATTTTCATCTACTATAAAACTCTTGCAAAATAATTCCAAAAAACTATTTCCTCTGTTCCTTTTTATTTGTAGCTTTTTTTGGAATTTTTTTTATTATTTCATTTTATGGAAACTAAGATTAAAAAACTATTTTTTCCATAAGCATTATCTTTCACTTCTTGGTTTCTTATATTCTAATTTTTTGCAGGGTGGTTCGGGTTATGCCAGAAAGATTACTTTTGAGCAAATACAACTTACAAATGTTAAAAACTCTATAATTATAGACCAACACTATGACCCTAATGTTGCAAATACAAAGGTACACTCATTTCAACTATAATAAATTATTACATTTACAATAATATATTTAGTTATATTTATATTTTGAATTTTGTGAAAATTGTTATAGGATTCAGATGTGCTAGTGAGTGAAGTAACATATCGTGAATTTTCGGGAACTTCAGCTAGCGACATAGCTATTAAACTAGACTGCAGCTCATTGGGTTGTTCTAATATTATAATGGATCAAATTAATATTGTTTCTTCTCAAGAGGGAAATGAGGTCCAAGCTATTTGCCAAAATCTCAAGGGAACAATTAATTCCACTATTCCAAAAGTCTCATGCACATAAAAATATTGATTGAATTAAATAATATGTTATCGACCACCATATGTGAAAAGCCATATCATGATAGTTGACTCATTTATCAAGTTTCATAAGTGTTGTTCCTAAGGAGCATTTTAGTTGTAAGTGTTTGATGTTGTAACTTTATATTTATTTAAATCCGGTAAAAGACAGTTGTAACGGCCATTATTGCCACCGTTATTAATAATAATTTTTTTTTATCTAATTTTTTTTGAAAAAAAGTTTCATAAATGTTGAAGAAAAAAAAGATTTTGTATCAACTTTCGCAATGCATTATAAAAAGATCTTGCTTCTTTTATAATATGTCTAGAGGTTGCATCTATCTTAAATGTCTCCAACTAGAGAACTTATATTTTTCATATCTACATGGAAATAAATCATTGTGCTGATTTACTTTCTAATAAAGGTCACTCGGGTTCTTGTGATGGAGTTGTAGTTGTTAATTTTTTTCCTACCTTTAGTTTACTTTTTCTTTCCTTAATCAAAAATAAAATATTATAAATGAAAAATTAAATATTCAACATTAATTGTTATAAATATGTGCCATATTTGTATTGTTTTTTAAAATTACTCTTCTAATTTTATTAGACATTTCTTTTTTATCTTCTCTATGTTTGTAGTGATGAATATAGAATGATATTCCCAAAGTTAAATATAAAATTGTGATCTGACGTATAATTTGAAGGAAACTTTTATATATGAATTTAGTTGAATGTGTGGAAGTAGTTAAATTTTATTAAAAAAGTATATATTTTTATGTTAAAAAAAAATTAAAAAGTGAAGTTTATTAATCAATCAATCATTCACAATACAATTTGAATCATAATTAAATAGCACTACAAAATAAAAACACATAAAAACTACGAGGAACATTTCAAAATCCGTCGTTCGCTTAGCGAATCCAATACATGGTCTAGTTTTTCTAAATCTGTGAAGTTCGCTAAGTGAATGATCATGTCTAAAGGAACCATGTTGATCCTAGGGCTGAATTCCATTAGCTAATTTATGCAAATTCTAAAATATTCCCCTAGTTTTCACGATAAGTCCTCAAGCACTCATCAACAACCATAGTAACTCAATATCATCATTGTATCAAGTAATAAAGCACTGATGCAAGCATCAATTCAAATATATAAAAACTTAAAGAAAGGAGAATAATAGAAATCACAATCAATCAATAAATCACAATTTAATCATATGATGCATGCAAGAAAAGGGTTTCTAATACTCATCTTTTCAAAAATTTCAGTGATTTAACTTCTTCTTAGCCAAAATACTTCGACACTCATGCATGCAAAAATAGAATTTAAGGAAAAATGGAAACTCGCTCGATCTTCACTAAGAGTTCATTAGGTTTTTGTTTCACTTAGAGTTTAATAGGTTTTTGTATAACTTGAATGTGTTGGAGAGACTTGACTCCTAATCCTATCTTTCCTATTCTCTATCTCTTTACAGTCCTAAGTCTTTTTCGTTTTTGTCTCTATTTGCTGATAATGGAAGGAGAGAAGAGGTTTGATTAAATAAATGAAGGAATTTGGATTACTAGGGACTTATATTTGATGTTGAGAGAACAAACACTGTTATTTAATCTTTTACTTTTTTTTTTTAGAAAATAGATTAAAAAATGGACGGACAAAATTAGAATTTTTCAAAATTAGAGCTCTTACAATTCGTTGGAGATGGAGACATAAATTAACCGTAGATGGAGTTTGATGGTGTTTTGTTTTTGTCTTTGTATTTTTTTTTTAATTTTGAGTAATATTTATTTGGTGTATTACTTTGACTTTAAATTATGTTTAATATATATTTGCCATTACAAAAAATTGCGTGATTGTAAAAATGCATGATATTCTAATAATGATTTTGGATTGCGAATGTCATAATATACGAGAAAAAATAAGTTTTTTATTGCTTTCGATTTGATTAATGATACATTTTTAATTTAGTTTTTGACATATGAAGAACAATGAACGCATTATTTCATTAGGCAAGGAACATGTGGAATAGTATTTCTAGCTGTTCCATGGGCATTCCTACATGTAGATGAAGTTTTTCCTCTTGGTTTAGCGGAGACAATATTATTTTGATCGAATACAATGTTGAAACAACCTGTCGTGGGTCCACAAACTAAGTTGATAGCAACATCACTAGCAGAAGTTCCTCTAAATCCTCGATATGTCACAAAGCTCACTTGCACATTTGTAGCCTAAAAATTTGCACAAAGTTCAACACATATATCTATGGTATTAGTATATAACTATGTTTATAAAACCAACAAATAATGAAATGTATGAGATGTGAATTTAGTTCCAAGAGTTTCATATTGTAATTTCAAAGGTAAAGTTTGCATTCCCGTTAAGGACTATTATAAAATGACTATCAGCATGGTTATTAAATCATAATTCAACTAATAGGTTAGCAGTCATTTCTTGGAATCAAACTCTGAACCTCGTACTTGTGTAAATTAATTATAGTGATATTTATTATTTATTTTAAGACAAAAAAATTACTATTTAATAATAATTTAAAAAAAATTTGTTGAAATAACAAGATATAATATGAACAATATAGAGTAAAATGTGTACCTGAGTAAGACTGTACTCTTGATCTATAATTATCGGGTTCATAACATTTTCAAGGATTATTTGATCAAAAGTAATGTGTTTTGCATAGCCGGATCCACCTTGCAAAAAAGATTTAGAATATTTGAAATTCATAAGTGAAAGATATTTATGGGTAAAATTATTCTTGTGTTTTTTCTTTCATACATTTAAACTATAAGGACAATGAATCGTAAAGTTTACCAAGATATTTACCATATCATCTAACAATAAATTGATAAATTTAAAATTTTTGTATTTCTACATGAACTTAAATTATATTTAACTCTATTAATTATACTCACCGGAATTGTCTTGATTCGTGCTCCATTTGAAGTCTTAATGAAAGTGCAATTTAGTACGTGAACATTTGAAACTGTCTCACGAACTCCATTTCTACCAAGGCTACCAACACTGATTGATTCATATAACACATTTTAAAAGTTTAAGAAAGAGGTCCATAATTTATACCATGAGGATTAGCATCAATGCTTATCACATATACTTATAACTAACATTTGACTATAAAATACATTTCAACATTAAAAATAAGATTTAAAAACAAATTTAGGGTGTTTGTTATTTTTTGATAGTCATAAATCCAAATTCACTTTGCTATATATATATATATATATATATATATATATATATATATATTCTTTAAACTAATATGTACCTAAGTTACAATAGAGTATATATATGGAAATAAACTTTAAAAATACAATATTTATAAACCTTATTCCATGGCCTGGTCCACATATAACCCTAGTAACATTGATAAAAATGGAGCCAGCAATGACGGCAATACAATCATCACCTATTTAAAAGAGTAGAAACTCAAATTAAAATGGCACAAAGGTTAATTATTTAAAGATAAACGATTGAAATTGAAAAGAAACTTTTACCATTTTTTAATATTGATTTGTACCTAATTTTTTTTAATATAACATTTATTTATACTATTATAATTTTTTTTAATTGATTTCTCTTTTTTTCATAAAAATTTATATTTGACCTCAATTTTTAATTACAAATAATATAATATATTTTTAAATATGCTTCAAAAGAAATCATAACATAAAATAATATAAACTATGATTACCAGATTTGATATTGGAATCTTGTATCAAGATATTGCTAGAATAAGAGATGTCAAAGCCATCAGTGTTGGGACTAATAGGAGGAGAATGAATAAATATATGAGAGAATGTTGCACCATTGCACATATTTATGGCTACATGAGAGGCTGGACTATTAGAGATTCTCAAGTTGCGAACAGTAAGACCATTGCATGCATGGAAAAACAACATCTGAACCATCAAGAAAATTATGTCACAAGATATATTCAAATCATAAAAAAAAAAAAAAAACCACTAGGGATGGATTATTTACTAGCAATTTGATATATCATAGTCCTAAATTGATCAATGTTTAACTTTTCAAATCCTAAAAATTGTGGCTTACTCTTTTTTTTTGCAAGTTAAACTAAAGGATACCCTTATTTTATTTTTTATAAGCTAAAAATTTATTACAAAAGAAAAACAAAATATCCACATAATTAATTTATCAGAGGCCACCTTTTTTTATTAAAAAGAAAATTAATTTAAGAAGATCTATAACATCAAACTAATTAAAATTCTCCATTTTGTTTTTTTTAAAATGATTAACGTTAGTAACCAGTTGTTTATTTTAGTATTTTTTTTTTCTTCACACGAGTTTGAATTTGAGATTCTATTCTTTAAATCTTAATTTAAATTAGTTGAACTACGCACTCACCCAAAAACTCTGTATTTTATTATAAAATTAATTAGTTACGACATAGAACAAGATCAAAAGATATAATTAATTAGCATATACCCTAGGTCGATAGCAATTTCTACATTGCCACCAAGTAGAACCATCTCCATCGATTCCTCCTTTGCCATTGCCATCAATAGTGAGTCCGTTTACATATTCAACACTAATCCAATAGTTCCCAGCTTTCCATGCTGCTTTGGGAGGTGCAACTATTTGCCCTTGAAGCTACAATATACATAGAGACCAAAATAAACCACACAAATACTCAGCTCCATCTATAAAGTATATTTTAGTCCTCTTAAGAACATTCTTCCTAAATATAAAAATCTTATTTTGTACATTTTTTCCCTAAATATATCTCTAAGTAATACTACTAAGTATCTTGAATGCTCTCGCAGTCCCTTAACTTAATTTTAGGTAACACTTCAGTCTTTTATCTTTTTTTTTTTTCTCGATTTAGTCTTTTATTTAATTTTAAGTAACAATTTGATCCTTTATATCTTAAAATGTCAACAATGTTATCTTTTTTTTTTACATAAACTA
>JBBPBQ010000002.1:54709290-54736045 GCA_037974755.1 Cicer yamashitae | reverse complement strand
ATGATAAACTTTTATAACCACTTTTATTAATAATTTTGCACTAGAAATTTACTATCCTACTAAGTGAATGTTATATCATTAGAGTATTTATATATTTGTAGGCTCTAATAAAAATCTCACTCATGTTTATATATGTAAGATTAGTGGGAGTGTGTACACAAAATTTTTAATAATTTTAATATCTTATCGCATTTAATTTGTACTAAAAATTTAGTATCTCACGGTTAAATATTATATCATTAGAGAGTAATTTTAAACTAGTAGGCTATTAATGAGAGTCTGAATATTATATTATCACACAATTGCTCATACGGTCCCTTAACTTAATTTCAAATAATACTTTAGTCCTTTATCTTTTTTTTTTCTCGATTTGGTCCTTTATTTAATTTTATTACAAAAATTTGAAATTATAAAGAATGAAAATATGAGTTTATTTGAAGATTTGAGTTATAAATTTGATGAAATTTGTATTATATTGAAGATGATAATTAATTTTATGAGTTTTGTTTGAAAATTTTGATAAATTTTTGTAAAAAAATGATAACATTGTTAATATTTTAAAACATAAAAGATCAAATTGTTTACTTAAAATAAATAAAGGACTAAATCGGGAATATATATATATCATTAGAGTATTTTTAAAATTACTAGACTATAATGAGAATTCAAATCTCATTTATATATATCGGATATGTGAAAGTGCATGTGTACACAAATTATAAATACTTAAAAACTATATTCTTAATTATATTGTCATATACTTTTGTGCATACTACGACATATTCTACGATACATTGAAATTAAGTCTCGTTCAAACAAACTGAGATATATTTAAATTATTTTAATGTCAACAAGCACCATAATTGAATGTTTAAATTGTTGGAAAATGCACAATAATTCTTCGGCATGCAATTATATTATATTTCTCTTCAATTATCAATATTTCACATATTGTGAGGTCACAAAATACAAATACAAGTATAATATCAACACCCCTATCGAGAATGATATTATGTTATGAATGTACTTATAGATATAATATTCTTATACCTACGTTGATATTCTATGATATTTATTCTTAGACCGTTGATATTCTATGATATTTATGAAATTAAAAAACTCATTAGCAGAACCGCAACACCATAACTCATATCGTATTGCTTAAAGTTTGTTGTATTTTGGGTTAGTGAAAGTTTATTATAGCATTTTTAAGTGTTTTGGTTCATTCTAAAATCATCATTCTTATATAAAATGTAAGTCTTTGACATGTATGATTTGTTTTTCTTATCGGATTCAATTTTTGCAGTGTTAAAGCTTATTTACTCTTGGACGACAAGTGTTTTGGCCGTAATTAAAATTCTATTATTAAAATCATTTTAATAATTGATTATTGTCATTCAAGTGAGAGATTGTTAGATTAATTATTTAATTAATCAATTGTGGATTGACAATAATCAATTATTAAAAATAATATTAATTAAATTATGATAAATTAGTATTAAACACTGAATTATGTGTAGGAATTTTGTTGCTGAATGAACTGTAATGGGTTAGATCATTCTGCCAAGCTCAATGAGAGGTCTCTATGCCCTCAGCCATCAAGCTATATAATCACTATCCCATCAAATAATTTACCTAACTCTAACATCCTAATATTGAAACCTAAACAATAATGAGGGTAATTTACCGCTATTTTTGCTCTCTCCACTTAATCCTAAAAGGTATGTCATTTACAATCGGTCATTCTTTATATTAGATATGTTATACTTTATATCTATGATTTTGATTATTCTGTCAAAATATAAGAAGAACTTTGCGATAAAAATATGTCTATTCTTATTATGTTAATTATATATATATATATATATATATATATATATATATATTATAAAACTTATATTTTTAAATATAATATGTGATTTATAACTTTTTAAAAAAAAAATTATGAAATAGTGATCGATTAAGTGATTGAATTTAGAGATTGATTTAGTGACTAAATTTAGAGATCGATTTAATAACATTTTTTAGAGATTGATTTAGTGATCGATTTTAGAGACATATTTAGTGATATTTTTTATCAAGTTATTTGTTTAATATTGACTAATGATTTGCTACTTATTTAAATTGATCGCTAATTGATTTAGAGATCGAGTTTTCGATCTCTAAAAACTGTTTTTTGTCGCTAAATATTGATATATAAGATACATGATACATATATCTATTGTCTTAAAGTTTTCATAGAGATATAGTGCAAAAATCTCTTATATTCTTAAAATATTTAACTCGTTGTTGCTCATGTATTTCCCCAAAGTATCTCCTGTGACACATATATACAATATTAGTTGTTGAATGATATTTTTTTTGTGAACAAAATTGTTGATGTGAAATATAATTAGTTGCATATATAAACTTTGTTTTATATAATATAATAATAAATTTAGTAAATGTATATATAATATAATAATAGATAATAGATTTACCGTAAGCTAATATAAACCTAGTTTTTTTATAAGTTTGAATGTATAAAATACTGAAAACTCAGTTAGTTCTACCGGGAAAACATTCTACTGTATAATTTAACGATATCATTTCAAAAATATTATACAATTAATTTAATTTTAATTTTTCAATAATCCTTTTATTTCTATGAAACAAATTTTAATTAAGGACATTTGGCAGAATCCAGAAGCCACATTATATTTTTTATTACATAAAAAATAAATAAATGAGATTACCTTCCATTTTTAATAATCTTGAATTATTTTTTTTTATTGTTTATATTCAAAAAGGAAGATGCAATTCTTTTATACAAAACAAAACCTAATTTATTTTTTCATTTAAAGTTCCTTAACGTCACCAAATATAAGGTAAGTTTTTTTATAATGGAAATATAAGGTAAGTTGACTCAATAGATAAACAAATAGAAGAGATTACATACGATACTCCTCGTAAGTGTAGCTGGGATGATAAAAAAAATGTGGTAACATTTCATTTTTGATATCGTTAAAACCCACAATTAGGTTGAAACCCACAATTAGGTTGTGTGTTAGTTTTCCCCAAAAAAATACTAGGAAACTAAACATTAAATAAGAGGACAAAAATTATGTGTCAGTTACTGCCATTATTTTTTAACATTTCAATATTAATTTTAAATCATTAGATTGTAAAAAAAATATGGGTTTAAATATATATTTTTAGTTGCTATAAAATTTCAACATTTCAATTTTATTTTCATAAAAAAATACAATTTTTAATTTCTATAAAATAATCATACATTCAACTTTAATTTTTATTCTACAAAATAATTATACATACAAGTTGTTAAGTCAATGCTTATTTTGGAATGAATTTTTACGGTCATGTAAAAATTAATTAATTTATAGCATATTGTATTATACAATTTTAATTAATGACATATTTGACCTAAAAATAATAAAATATGCGTTGACTTAACGGTAAAAGTTAAAATTGTATCATATAATATGGTCTAAAATAATATAATATTTGACCTAAATTGTATCATACTTAGCAATAAAATAATTAATTAATGAAATATTTGACCTAAAAAATTAAATAATCATTAAGACATACTTAAAAAAATTAACCGTTTACTTTTTTCTTCTAGTCCCTTAATAAGCATAATAAAATATTTCATGTAAGTTTCTATTTAACCCCCAGTACAACATTCTCTAATCATCATCATAGCAACTATTAATTTTCCACTTTCTTCTCCACTCTAATCAAACATGCAAGGCTTCTTCACTTATATTGTGATTCTTATTATTGTTTCACCATGTCTATGTATTAGGTTGAATGTTGGAACTCAAAATGCTCTTACTAATGTAATGCAATTTGGTGCTCGTGGAGATGGCAAATCTGATGATTCAGAAGTATATATATTTTTCATATAATTTTTGTCAAAAATAAATCATTTAATTTTAATGACTATGCATTTCATGATAAACTTATTATTATTTAATAAAAAGCTAATGGTTTTAAGTTTGAATAGATTATGACTAATTGAGTGACCCTTAACCATTTATATATTTTGAATTGTAGGCATTTGTTAGTGCATGGGATAGTGCATGTAAAGCAGGTTCAACACTAGTTATACCAGCAGGACAATCATTTTTGGTCACCAAATTAAATTTTAGTGGTCCTTGTGCATCCAAAATGAACATTCAGGTATATGTATACTATTATCTAACATTCATATATTTGAAGTTTCGTTTGTCAAATTATATATATATATATATATATATATATATATATATATATATATATATATATATATATATATATATATATATATATATATATATATATATATATATATATATTATATTTACATACATTCTTATATATCACTTTTAATTACCTAGTTAATTCGCGAATATTAAGAAATGTGTTAATTTTATTATTTTAATTTTTGTATTCTTTTAACCAATCTTCTCAAGAGAGTGAAAACAAACCTATCATTCTCATGAATAATTAAGTTAAATAAGAGAATTTTTGTGAGAGATAATTTGAAATATATAAGGCTTATAATAAAAAGGGACAAATTTCACATATATTTATAAATAAAAAAAGGTAATATATTCTCACAGCCAAGACACTTAGTAGTATTACTTAGAGATATATTTGGGGGAGAATGTATAAAATGAGATTTATATATTTAGGAATAATTTTTTTAAGAGGGCTTATATATATTTATGGATGGAGGGAGTATTTTGACCTCTATATTTGTATATTGCAGCTTGAAGGGCAAATAGTGGCACCATCTAAAGAAGCATGGAAATTAGATGGAACATATTGGATTAGTATTGAATATGTAAATGGACTCACAATTGATGGCAATGGCAAAGGAATAATCGATGGAAACGGTTCTCCTTGGTGGCAATGTGAAAGTTGCAAACGACCTAAGGTATATGTTGATTATATATTTCTTGTTCTCGTTTATAATTAATTTGATAACCAAATAAAGAGTTTTCATAAAACCTTTGTCAATGAAAAATAACACTTTGGTAATTATTATTATTTTTGAATGTAGAATGTAAAAATAAGTGAATTGTATTCTAGTTTATAATAAAAACCTACTTTGTGATATGCTTCTAAAGAATAATCTTATTATAACGAATATAGTAGTCGAGAGAAAAATATTTTAAAAAAATAATTTTAATGTTTATAACTGACAGAAAACAAATAGATTTTATCTAATATTAAACATATAAATTTTTCATAAAAAAAAAAATAAAGATTTAAAAAATAATATGCCTTTTATACAATGTAAGAACTACTATTCAATCTTAATAAATAATCCCCCCTAAATTATTATTTTGAAATGTTGTAACATAATTTTCTAACAATACAGGTGTTATATTTCCATGCATGCAATGATCTTATTGTTCAAAATTTGGGGATTTCTAATAGCCCACAATCTCATGTATCCGTGAATACGTGCAATGGTGCAACATTCTCTCATATATCCATTAATGCTCCTGCTACTAGTCCTAACACTGATGGCATTGACATTTCCGATTCTACTAATATCTTGATACAAGATTCCAATATCAAATCTGGTAATCAAAGTTTATATTATTTTATCTTATCAAATTTTTTATTTTGAAGTATAATTAAAAAAAGATTATGTTATTTATATTTAAAAAGTGGGTCAAACAGAAATTGTTATGAAAAAATGGAAAAATCAATAAAAAAAAAAAGAAAAGAAATTATAACTAAATATTAGTATAAATAAATGTTATATTATTAAAAAAATTAGGTATAAATAAATGTTAAAATGGTAAAAATTGTTTTTTATATCAACAATCGTTGTCTTTAAAATAATTAACATTTCATTTCTTCTAAACAGGTGATGATTGTATTGCCATCAACGGTGGTTGTTCTTTTATCAATGCTACTCGAGTTACTTGTGGACCCGGACATGGAATAAGGTTTGTCATTAAACATTGTATTTTTAAAGTTCATATTTTTCACAGATCTCATAAAATGTATTGTATGAATCAACCAGTGTTGGTAGCCTTGGTAGAAGTGGAGCGCATGATACCGTTTCAGATGTTTACGTACAAAATTGCACATTTATTGGGACTACAAATGGAGCTAGAATTAAGACAGTTCCGGTGAGTATAACTCAAAGGTTAAATATGAATGAAGTTCTTATAAAATTATGATTGAAGTTCTTATAATTATGTTTCACTTCTAGATTTCAAATATTTGAATTTTTTTTTGCAGGGTGGATCAGGTTATGCAAAACATATTACTTTTGACCAAATCATCCTTGAAAATGTTAAGAACCCAATAATTATAGATCAAAATTACGGTCAAGATAATGCGGTACACATTTCACTCTATATTATTCATATTATATATTGTCATTTTTTAACAATTTTTTTAAAAAATTATTATTATTAATTAAAGTGATGCTAATATTATTTTATGATGAAAATTTAAATTGTCTTTCTAAAATTATATATCAAACTCTTGCTACTTAAGTAACATCTTGTTGGTTTTATATACATAGTAATATACTAATACCATAGATATATGTGTTGAAATTTTTAGGCTACAAATGTGGAAGTGAGTTTTGTGACATATAAAGGATTTAGAGGAACTTCTGCTAGTGATGTTGCTATCAACTTAGTTTGTGGACCCTCGACAGGTTGTTTCAACATTCTATTCGATCAAAATAATATTGTCTCTGCTCAAGGAGGAAAAACCTCAGCTACTTGTACAAATGCCCATGGAACAGCTACAGATACTATTCCTAATGTCTCTTGCCTAACCAATTAATGTGTTAATTGGCCTCCATTTGCCAATTCATCATTTGGTTCCATATATCCACGATAGAATAAAGATTTTCCTCTGAAATTTTTGATGCCATATATATTTGGTTTAGTGTACTCAATTCCAATAAAAACAATGTGACTTTAAGGCATTACTTTATATTCTAGAGACTGCAAATTAATATGATTGTATAACTGAAAAATATTCAATTAAGGTTCTCATCCTTAATTTTTTTTTCTTATTATTCCATAAATAAGTTGTCCAAGTTCTTCACCACAATCTTCCTGTGCATGATGTCCAGCCTACAAAGAGCAGGAAGTTTATTATGTCATTCCCTTATGAGAATATAAAGATTTATGAAAAATAAAATATTTCTCACACTATTCTTCATTTTGAGCTAACTAACAAACTAGACACTATTGTTCTCAAAATTGATTCTAGAATTGATTTTGATATGTTTTGTTGTGTTTAAGTAGAATTGATTTTAAGTGCAGAATTAGTTCTAACTTAAAGCTAGAATTTGTAATTGCTTTTAGTCTTGAATCTTTGATTCAACTCACTTTTACACGAAATAATCCCAACATAATAAAAATTAATTTTATAAAATCAATTCGTTGAAAATCAATTTTTGTCAGCGAAGAGCAAGCAAAACACACTAACAAAGACACAAGTTTAGCATCAAACCTACCAAACTAGCATCAAAATAATTGAAGATCTGATGCATTGTTAATAAGAACATGATAAGTTTTACCTTTGGAACTTGAATAAGTGTATGGTTGGAACCTTTGCAGAAATCTTCAACTCCATCATAGCTCAACCAACGATCTCTCTGACCCCAACATATCGTCGTTCGAACGTTCCAACTTTCGTCCTTAAGTATTGTCTGCATATCCTCCACATACCTCTGAAGGAAAGATGAATTTAAACAAAAATCAAACTTCTCAAATCAAAGAAAAATAGTAAAACTTTGTTATATATGCATCAAGAATGTTAATTACTTAATTATGACTTTTAGATAGTGACATTTTATACAGTGCAAAATCTATACTAAGCACAAAGGTTTTGAGTTTTCTGTTTATGGTCTCTCATTTTGATACACAAATTTCGACAACAATTGTCCTGGTAATTGCATTCACCTCGAGGTCTTTCTTCATTGTCCTTGATACAAAATATTTTTTGATAAAGATAAATATATTCATTCACCTTGAGGTCTTTCTTCATTGTCCTGGTAATTGCATTCAATGCAAAACCTGAGGAGCCAGATATAAGATAGGGTCTTCTATAAACCATTGCATCTTCTTCTTTCATTTTATAGGGTCCACAGCTTGTTAAGGCTTTGTCACTGGCCCTTAATGGATCCTAACCATTTAGAACAGAATCACATTATATGGTACAGCCAAACTATAAACTCCAGCAGAAATGCATATGCATAAAGGTATGAATTATACCTGTGAAAATATTTCACCGAGCAGAAAGTTGCTGAATATGGACAGTGTTGGTGGAAGCTTGGCATGTTGGGCTGTTAACTTATAAAATAAGAAACAGAATTTCAACTTATTAATTAATTGTTAATAAGTATTCAGGAAAGTGTTTCTGATTCACGGTATTAATACGTTTTTATATTGAGCCTAACTCATCTTTACAAAACTGATTTGTAAGGTGAGGGGTGTCACTCTTATAGAGCTCTATCTATTTTCCAATATGGTATTTAGATGAAATTTGGTGGTGTCAATAGTAGAATCAATTTTGTAAGAAAAAGTACCAGTAAAATAAACGTACAGGTGGATTAAGGAGTACTAAATTGTTAATCTTCTCCTGGTGAATGCTGGCATATTTAACAACAACTGGTGAAAAATATCCCTGTGAACAAGCAACACTAATGCCATGTCAAAGAAGAGATTATTTTAATTTAACTAGTAAATTCATGCTTCTTATCAACTAAGCAAACTTACCTGGACAACAAGTGAGACTTTAGTAACAGCCAGTTCATCAATAAGTGACTGCAATGATGACACATATTCTGCAGGGAAGAAGAAAAATAAAGTTATTTTTTGGATAAACAGTTTAATTAACTACTTATAGTATAAGTGCTTATATATAAGCTATTTTAATAACATAAGATAAAATCAAATCAAATTGTTTTCATATAACCTATAATATAACTATAAGTTGTTCACATATGCTACCTGAAAACAGTTTATAGACATGTCATAAGTTGTTTCTTCCTAAACATTCTAACAAATGCTTATGTCAGTAGATAAGTACAGATAAGTCAATTCAAATAACCTCTAAATCGTTTTCCCATTTTTCATGTCTTTTTTTTTTCTTTTCAAAACAAGAATCCTCAAAAAAACAAGTTACTACTTAAGATTGGTTGGACCATTGAACAATTACCATCAAGGGTGTAGTCAAACCCATATTTTGGTTGAGGCTTATCAGAAAACCCAAATCCTGAAATAGGAAATGAAAATGGAGTAAACTTTTGTGTTTCTGCAGTGGTTAATAAATAGGTGAAATCAGAAATGTTAGCTTAATTAACAAGGAAACTATAATAGCCGAAAAATAAAATTAACAAACCAAAGGTAGCCCTCAATAGTTGTTCTGAAAGAGATTTCATTGAAAGCATTTTACAAAATCCTATGTTTCTAACATCTATTAATTTGGTTTAAAAAGCCATAAAGTAAGCAATGACACAAAGCATAGTTGAATATGTCACAACACATAACTCCAACAAATAAAACAGAAGCAATTATAGTTACAAATATGCAATAAAAACATTGTGATTTTACCTAGCCAGTCAAATGTTATTGCATGATAGTCCTTGGAGAGTACTGGAAGAACTTTGCGATAAGAATATGCCTAGGCAGCAGCAGCATTAATTTGCTAGTAAAATTGTTATTTCTCAATATATCTAATTTGTTAGAGATAAAATAGAACAACTCAAGACAGTCACCAATTTGACTTCATCAAAAACAAAATTTCTGTAGAACAATAGTTACATTTTTTTATTTGGACTTAGAACAATGACTCACATTGTCTATTGTTGAAAGTTGAAACAGAGGATTTGTGTGCATGTGTACATGCAGCACATGTTGAAACAATGAAAGAAGTAATTAAAATTTTGATCAAAAACATATATCTAACTGTCTGAATTACATGTAGTCAAAATTACATGCAGTCATGCAGTTAGCGCATGTGTGGTCATCTAATTAAAATATGATGGTTTAGATTTCAAATTTGTACTTTAGATTTAATGAAAATAATATATTTGGTTTTGAAATCTGACCGTCTGATTAATATCGGACAGCCACAAATGTGCCTACTGAATGAATGTATGCAATTCAAATCCTAATAAATCTAGAGGTACCCTTTACATAGTTGAAAAATAAAATAAAATAAAACTAACCTGTGAAGGGAAACCATGGATTAATATCACTGTAGGATTATCAACACTTCCACTTTCAACACAAAACCATCTATTGTACAAAATCATATTAACAAAATATGATTCAATTAGTAACTCTTAAAACAATACCACTTCTCATTCTAATTGCAAAATATATCCTATAAATTCAAATAAGGTCCTATTAATGTATATTAATGCCATAATTCCTATGTGAGTTTTTCTTTATTTCTTCTGTTCAGTTCATCTATTTGAAGATAGAAAATCATTGGACATATTTAATTTACCTGAAACGGTCACCGGTAGATTGAGAACTAGTACCCATTGTTAGCCCAAAAATTGGATCTTTTGCCTTTTCACCAGTTCTAGGAATTGAATAGGCTTTAACCTAATAATATAAAAAAATCATATATATTGCTTGAAAATTGTAACATGAGTAAAAGGAATGAGCCTTTTTAAAAGAAATGTATGAAAAATGACCATTTTCCCTTGCTTAAACCATTCATCACTTGGATTAGGCCCATCTGAATACTTTCCTGTGAAAAGATTCCAACAAAAGACACACATAATGCATGAATGAATTTGAAAATTGAAAATTGAAAATTGAAATTGAAAAAAAAAAAAGAGTAAGTACCACCACTGAAAGAGAAACCATCTCCAACAGAAACAGGAGCATCCAAAAGATAATCCTGCATACATACACCAAAGTTTCAAGAGGCAAAAGCTGATTAAAAACAACAAGGAGGATCCATATTAACACAAATTAACTTGTTCTCCATTTGAAGTGCTACAGTTCAGCTTCAGATATGACTTCTTCCTTGATGGAAACCGTTTTCTTGAAAGCTGGGAATGGAAGTAACAAGAAGAAGATCCATCAAAAGCTTTAATACTCATTGCAACAAACACAACACAGATACGTTGCTATTTTATTTTCATGCTATTCATAAATATACGTAGAATAATAACTAACACATTTCGGAATGGATAGGTATTCTCTGGTCTCTAAATTGTCATCGACCCTTAATAATGTCAAATTCATTTTCATTATTATAAATTAAGCCAAATTTTAACATGGATCACTTTAAATTTAAATTTAAATTACTACTATAGATACTAATGATCATTTTTATGATTGAAATAATAATTTGATTGATATAAATTGACATAAATTATGTTACAATTTTATCTATAAAGATGACGAAAGTCACAATAAATATTAGTCGATCGTTATTAGAATTTTCAATAATTTTTAAATATTAGTCCCGATAAATTACTTAAAAAAGTGATGCACCAAAAAATTATCATAAATTAAATCATAGTAATTTACCGAAACCAAATGGTAACTTTAGTAACTCTCTCCGGCTACAAATTCAACTCACTGATTATGATCTAGTAGATTCAATAGTCATGAGAGATAATAGTCAAAGGGTGGGGGTGGGAAAGTTAAAATGAGGAGGTGTGAGTAACAAAGCTCAAGTAGTTGACATGGAGAGGGCCAGGAATAAGAGGCCCAAATCCATCTTGTCCATAATTTTTCTATCAAGAAAGAAAACAAAAAATAGAAGAAAATAAAACAGGTCATTCTGTTTGTTGAGAATTCAGAAATGGCGTTACAGTTTGTGAAGCAGAACCAGATACGAGGTTTGCAGAACGAGACAACCTTAACTTTCATTTCTATGTTACGAAATTTGAATAAGTTCCCAGCCACAGGTGTTCCGTCTCTCTCACTATTCCATTCTGTTTTTTCCGAATATATTAGCACCAAATTATTTATTATTATTATTTTGTGATATTAATTTTATGGAGTTAATCAACACTTTTTTTTAATGTGTTATTTACATTAACATTATGATTATTATTTATTTCAATTTGGAACTTTGAAGTTCATTTGTTTATGCAAGTTGTTGGAGAATTTTGACTATTATTGTATGAAACTGTGTACTCTCTATTGAACTGTGTGTGGTGCATTGAAACTTTGCTGTTGTTGTTTTTTTCATGGAAATTGACTTCAGTGAGATGGGTGAGTGGTCAAATTCCAGTAAAAGCTTCCTTTAGGAGCTATGCTACTGCTAAATCAGAAAAGTTTATGCCACTCAAGAAGTAAGTTTTTCATGCTCTAAATAACCACTATATCCTTTCTTCACATCTCATGATTAAAGTATCTTCATTCTCATGTAGTTTTTCCATTCTTGTGTTGTTCATGAAAACAAAATTCATGTATGTAATGTTAGGATATAGAATAAAGAGGAGTTAGTTAGGGAAGTTAGTAGTTAGTTGATTAGTTAGAAAGTGTCGTTTATAAATAGGGGAACGCGTGGATAGAGGAGGATCGTTATTGAGTATTGTAAACTTTTGGTGGATAGGCGATGGCTCTGTTGTAGAAGGAGAAATCCTTGGAGGAGAGAGATCTCTCCTGTTCTCTCTCTTTCTCTCTCTTATTCTTTCTAATCATTCAATAAAATAGTCTTCCCTTTGAATTCAATTCCTTGGTTCCTAACAATGTATGTATGATGGTATGTCATGGTATCTTAACCAACCTGGTGAAGCAAATTATTTTGGATTTGTATTGGCTATTAAGCTTGCACTTGTTTTATAATGCAATCTTAAAAAGTTGGGTTGTTCTTGGTGGTATTGCTACAATTATTGAATTCTTTGATTGGCTTGGTTGTAGTGGTACCGGTAATAATATGCCACGGTAGTCGGGCTTTTGGTAAGGATATTGAATGTAGATGATACTAATTAGTTATCCTCCACTATCCGTTTGAAAGAAAATTAGTGATAGCACTGAACTGCTTCGTTTATTTTTGTGCATTCAACTTTTAGGAAAAAGCGGTTGGATGAAGTATGCCTTGAAAAATATCAGCAATATAGTAGATCAATCATCCAGTCATGGATTTTGCAAGGTAAATAATTTTCACTTTTTTATTTCCAATCTAAATCAAGGACTTCTAGATCTGTTTTGTTTTTATGATTTCATGTTGTAGCCTTTATGTAGTTTTAAAGATATATAGAAATGGATTGTTTCGAGAGGATACTTTTGTCTGCTAGTTTTGCAGACATTTATTCTGAATTAAGTTACCAATTAACCATATGATTGGTACATAATATTGAATTGAAGATTGTTCAATTACTCTGTATTTCTAATGGAATATGGACTGAAACTGTTTTGTAGTTCATGTGAAGATTATGAATGGTTCTTGTATATGGTAGTTTCCATTTCTTCTTTTCATAATCATGGTTAACTTTTTTAAATGTCCGTTTTATATGATGATTATGCAGGTAATATTCCCTTGACCTACCAGTAAACATTTCTATTTTAGTTCAATCGTGTGAAAGACCTAAATATTTATTGACTATATTACAAATGCCCTTAATTATTGTCAGATTATGGTCAAATTTATGTGTTTTTGTGAAACTGGAAAATGCTAGATTAGATGTGCAATATTTAACTGAACTTTCTGAAACATTTTAGAAAGCTATGTATAGCTTTTTCAATTGTGTTTGTGTGTCTGGTGTCTCATTGTTGCTTTTTTCATGTTTATCCAAATATGCTAGATTTAGATATGTAATTAAACTTGCTGAAACATTTTTAAAAGCCGTGTATAGTTATTTTTTCAATTGTGTCTGTGTTTCTGGCATCTCATTATTCTGGTGTCGATTTGTTGCTTTGAAACAGGAAAAGTATGTGTGAATGGGAAGGTGATAAACAAAGCTGGTACTCCTGTTCCTGAAAAAGCTGTTGTAGAGATAATAGCTGAAGTTCCCAAATATGTATGTAGGTGAAGACATCAATCTCTATTTACTTGAAATAATATCTCAACAGCAACTTTGATGAAATTATGTCGTTGTTTGGTTTTATAGAGCTGGACATAAGTTGGAAGGTGCCATTGAACAGCTCAGTGTTGATGTTGCCGGTAAAGTGGCTCTGGATTCTGGGCTGTCAACTGGAGGATTTACTGACTGCTTACTTCAGTATGGTGCATCACATGTTTATGGGGTTGATGTAGGTTATGGACAGGTAACTTATTTAACATTATTTTTTGGGTTAGTTTAGAAGTGCAAAGGTGATTAGGGGTAGGATTGAACCTCCATCATCATAATCTCACACAAGTCTTTAACAGTTCGTTGGTGACACAATTAAGCTACAAACTCATTAGCTATTTGTTTGTCCTTTTTTTTCTTTAAATGCAAACTTTGTTATGTACTTTTCCTTTTATTTCTTAGTTTTGTGGCAAATATGGTTGCTTGCTGTTTATTGTTAATTTGTTATGTGTTGAATGATTAAGCATATACAGTTATGCCTTAGAGACTTAAATTTAGTATGTTCTTTCTTTTTGTTTCATTGTCATGTTTTGTTTTTTCTTGGGATTTTGCCCTTTGCTCTTCCTTCGACTAACATTATTATGTAAGTTATGGCTTTTGAATACTTAAGATGAATATTTTGAAAGTTTTGAGTGCTTTTTATTTTACTTTTGAGTTTTGAAATGATTTGAGAACATTTTTGCTATTTTTGTGAACTCATCTTAATAATATATCTTACTTTGGAGTCTTAATGAGTATGTTTGTTAATTTGTTTCATATCTTTTTAGAAGATTTGATACTCTACTATTGTTTTCTTATTGCATTTTCCTGATTGCATTGCTTTATTGCATATCAGCAATTGCTCGGTGATTCTCTATTGCTAATGATTGCTAACTTATCTAGGTAGCAGACAAAATCCGAAGAGATGAACGTGTATCTGTTATAGAACGGACAAATTTAAGATATCTTACAGAGCTCCCACAAAAAGTTGATTTGGTGACCCTAGACCTCTCATTCATTTCTATTCTTACGGTATGCTCTCAAATCAGGTTAAAAATAGTCCTATGCTCCTGTTTGTCTAGCTTTTTTTGCTGATCCGTGCATAACATGACACGGTCATACCTGTATGTATGATTAGCCCTTTTGATCCACTAAATAATCTTATATTCTTTTAACAGGTCATGCCTGCTGTGGTAAATGTCATGAAGGAAGATGCTGCATTAGTGACCTTGGTTAAACCACAATTTGAAGCTCAGAGATCTCAAGTAAGGAATATGTACTTTTATTATGTTATTTTTCTGTTTGTTTTCATATTTCCAGCAATAATATACAGTCACATACTCTCTACTTGGTCGATATGATATCATTGACATCGGACCAGTTTACGTCACTGAGGGTCAACATAATGATACAAATGAACTTAAAAGCATTATAAATATAATATTCTATGCAAGCGGGATTATTTTTGTTTAATAAAATAATCATCATTTCCAGTTACATAGCGACTATAGCGGCACTATAGGTTGTGGCAATAGCAGAATATGAACAAATCGCTATTGGTTTGCGATATGCTATTTAATACAAAATGTGGTCAAGGAGCGGCTATAGCTGGCACTATAATGTGGTGGAATTTAAACAAACTGCTACTTTCTGCGATCCGCAATTGTCAACATTGATCATTTATCCCCCTATTTTCTGGAAATAAAGAGGAAACAAAATATCATTTCTAAATTTTGAATTCTGTTGTCTGTGCAGGTAGGAAAGGGAGGGATAGTGAAAGATCCCGCTGTCCATCAAGAGGTGGGTGTTTTCGTGCTATCTGAACTGTGTTGTTTGTTATCAACTTGTTAAATGAGGCTCTTAGATTGTCTTACGAAGTGATTCGATAACTCTGCTAAACTAAAAATATGATTGATTTCTGCAATTCAGGTTCTTGAGAAGATTACTAAAGGAGTAGAGAGTTTTGGTTTTATCAGCAAAGGTTCGATTGAGTCTCCTCTCAAAGGCGCCGAGGGTAATACAGAGTTCCTTGTTCACTTCAGCAGAATACATAACAAAGGTTCTTAAAATCGTGAAGAAATTATGCTTGATGCATTTCTTCAACCTTCAAAGTGAGAGTTGAGAGAGATGTATTCCTGTATAGTAATGAGTTGTAGGTGCCATTGAATGGTAGTGGTGAAATTTTGTATTAATTATGAAAACAAAATGACTCATTATTAGTGAAAGAATGTGATGTTGTAATATAAGCTGCCTCTGTTAAACTTCCTTATTCAACTTCCATCTTTGACATATATTTCCCTTTTGGTTTTTACCTATGGCTTTGGTCATATGTAAACTTGATGAGGAGTAGGTAGCCTTCATAGAATTGGATGTTGTTGTTTCCTCCTTTTGATATCTTGTTTATCCACTGAGAATGCTGAATTTTGAATTTGAATTTAATTTGAACGAAATCGTCTTGATTCGAAAGCCAAATAATTCCTTGATATGCTTCTTGTTAGTAGTTTATTGGATTAAATATAAGTCTGGAAATGTTTCCCTTTTATGTTCAAAGAGTAAACTGTGAAGAACTTGGTTCATACTGTACAATGTATGTTTTACTGTTAAGAGTTTAACTATACCTTCAAAGCTTCAACAATACTATAACTATGACACTTAGAAAATGGCTTGTAATGTTGGATTGGATCACATTAGTTCAACGGGTTCTCCCTATTTTCTAATATCTTATTTTGCAGTGAGCTTCTTTCCTCCTCCAATGTTTACTCAAAAGCCTCCAATTTTTGTCCAAATTGCTCCAATACACATGTATTGGAGCACATAAAAGACGGGAGAAGAAGCCACATATTTTGTATCTAACAATAGCACATCAAAAACCAAAATTACTCGTGGAGTATTTATAAAAGTCATCCATTATTTATTTTTTATAAAAAAATTACTAATAAATAGGTAATGAAATCTCTAATACACAAGGAAAAAAAAGTTTGAATTTAATTAAAATTGCTAAACCAATGGTATTTAAGATATCGAAAAGGAGTTCATGTACAATTTGTTCTTAGAAATCAGTGTTTTAATTCTTACAAGTATATGCAAGTTGGTTCTTCAAAGGAGTTCCTAAAAATATATACAGATTTGTTGAAGTGAGTTCCATTTAATTGTTTACTGGTATGACAAACGAAATATTTCATGTATTCAACATAGAAGGAGTGAGCATTCCCCTAATTTCTACTAGAAACAGATCTCAACTTCTCCACAAGTTTTTCTCCTGCATTTCTATCATTGACAACTGCAAACACATCCCTTCCTCCATCACATAATGTTGGGACAACATCTTACAAATGATGAAAACTACCAACATTAATAGTAAGTGGTGTGAAGAGAAACTTTTTTTTCTCTCTCTTTTCCAGTGTTTCATTCTTTAGTAAGCATGTGTGCTGCGCGTCTAAGATTCATTTGAAACAAGAGTATCGATCATTCCCAACGGAGTTTTAAGACCAACCACTTGCCCGACAACTGAGAACCAAGAAACTAGATATTGTTCAATAAAGTTTGTATTCAAAGATGTATCACCATTGCAGAGCAATTTCATCCAGTCCGTCGTCCCACATGGATGTAACTTGTACCATGGCCTGTTCAAATATGGGTGTTCCTGCAAGATTTAAAATTGAAACCATTGAATATAATGTATAGAAGAGGGATTATAAACAAAAGAAAGGACCATATGGAACAAAATTTGATGTACTTTTCATTATATTTCCAACAGTAACAAAATATTAGTACATCATTATTCATGTAAATTTATAAGAAAACAAAAAATAGTTAAAACACAAGCATTTAAAGAAAAGGAAAAAGATTGAAACAAGTTATTTACCTCTTGAGTTATAAATGTCCATTTGGATTCTAGTAGCAACTCTGCAGAATGACCAGGAAGGTCCTTTTCAATTTCACTGAACGGCAAAGGTTGTCCATCTACATAATCAAACAGTATCAGTATCAAACATCATTTATGTGATATCAAGCAAGAAAACTTTTTATTTTAAAGCTATGTTTTGAATCATTATTATTCAAAATATTCAATACCATCAGGAAAAAAAGAAATTGCAGTATCCACATTCAATTGCGAAAATAATGTAATAAGATCAGAGGATCACTTCAAACAATCTAGTTAATTAAACAACCATAATGTAGTCTTGGTTTTCAAACTTAATTGTTTTGATGAAAAGCATAGTTTATATTTACATGTCCATTAAGATATGTATCATACACAACTCCACAGATAGAAAAGTGAACATACCAATATGGTATGACCGGAAGTACAACACTGGAACTCTAAATGAAGGACTGTAGACAATGTGAAAATCATAGTGGTTTACTTCATACTCAGGACCTAGTAGAAAAGGAAGACATAAGTTATGTAAGTAGTTGGGTAAGGAAAAGTACTGAAACTGCATAGGATCCAAATTTATTGTATGAGATAAAAGTAAGTTAGCTTAGAAATACTAGAATTTGGATTGTATGGGGTCAGAAGACTCAAAACTACATGCACTCATGCAGTTGGCATATCTGTGGTCGTTCCGAATAAATTGGAAGGTCTAGATATCATGCTATTTTTATTTTTAAACATGAAATGATAAACTTGAAATCTAAACCGTCTTATCTTAATTGAACAGCCACATATCAAGTCAACTGCATGCAATTTAAATATGGAATACTAATACCAATTAGGCCATACAAACTAAAGTTGCATGATCAAAGGGCTCTTCCTCTCTATGTGAGATGTTGCTCTCTTCTTTGCATGTCAGATTTATGTTGCACTCTTCTTTCTGTAATGACAGTTACACTAAATTAGTTTTATAACTAAATATTCACTTGATTTTGATCTTTTTCTTTTTTTGCACAACTTGATTTTAATCTTCATTTCAAGAAAATTAGATTTACATTAAATTGCTGACAGACCTCACATGATTTTACAAGGCACACATTCTCCAGTGATAAGTATCCTTCCTTATGAGAAGAACTCAAACGATGTTTTGGCCAAGGAGTCCACAGCCATGGTGGAAAGGAAGGATTGAACATTTTCCACTTGTCAGAGAATGTAGAAGCAGAAAGGGAAAAATCATTTAAAGAGAGAGTCCCATCCCAATGGTCTTTGTCCTTAACAGCCTCTTTGAAGTCCATACCCCTACAAAAAGGAGGTACATTTCTTATGATCAATACTATGAAGCTTAATACTCCAAAACTGGAACGTACTATAGGTGCCCAACATGTATCCATCCAATACTGATACATTCCATCAAGTTTTGATACATTCCATCAAGTTTTTTATCTTAACTCTTATTCCAAGAAAAAGGGACCTTAAGAATACAAAGCTATAAGTTCTAGTAAAAAATTAGAAAAATTCTACTTGTATGATTCATTTATTTTAATACTTTTTATCTCAATCCTTCTGAATAAACCAACGTAAATTTGATATCAAATTACTCCCTCAAATTATTTTAACACATGTCAAAATACTTCTAACCCATGAGCAAAAAACTCCCTAAAATAATTGACATAAGAGCATTTTTATTTACTTTAAACAATTTGGATATGATATTTCTTGAATTTAAAATCAGGCCTACTACCCCTCATAGTGCTAAACCCAACAACGTTACTGGAATGTTTTTCTTCTTTAATAATAATAATGTTTAATTATACAATTTATATATTGCATCTGGGATGTTTTTCTTTTCTTTAATAATAATAATGTTTTATTATACAACTCATATATTGTATCTGGAATCATTCATCGGTAACATCCAAGGTCCAAATTTCCGGTAAGAATAATGAGGAATAAGGAAATCACGTAAGCATCATCACGATGATCCAATATTAATCGGGTAGTCCAGATTTCAAAACAGGTTTTGATTTTTTAGATAAAAATTCCGATGTTGAATTATGGACAGTCCAATCTTGATTGGAAAACCATGTCGATCCATTGCCTATATACCCACTTCAATAAAAACAAGAGTTTAATATATTATTATCCAACTGTTGAACATCATTCACAAATCTATCAATAGCTGAAAATATATCTAATCTTATAAAAATGAATACATTTAATCTTTTTCTCAAAAAAAAAAACGAAAATAAAACATAACAATCTCAAAAGTAAAGATCTGAAGGAAAAAAAGCTAGATAATTAGGGTAGATTTATATGTAAACCTGTCAATATCAAAATTATTATAAAAAAAAAGGAAGAAATGTGTATGAATGTAATGTAGAGTCCAGATGTAGCTCAAATAATAATAAAATGTATTATTGGGCAACGATGAACGCCTTATGAAAGAGCGTAATCAGAAAACAAGGGAAACCCCAAATTCATCTGATTCATTCTCTTTCTATTTCATTTCCCAGACATGTAACGGTCTCTACCAACCATTAACAAGGTAGATACCTGACTATGTCTGGATTCTTTTTCAATTCCAAATTCAAAACTTCTAAAACATTTTTCAATCGTCAATAACAAATATTGATTTGAAAAGCAGCACAAATATTACACCCTAAAACGAAAAGATATACATGAAGAAAAATAAAAAGGAGAAATAGAGAGAGTATCGAACCCTAGAGTGACGATTGAGGTTTCCTTGCTCCACTGCTCCGTTTTTATAGCACGCATTCCGTTGAAGAGGTGATGAATGGGATTAGGGTTTGTAATATTTGGGCCCAATGGTGAATTATCTCATTGGGCCTTATTTGCGTCTTATTCTAATTGTGGGCCCTTTTAATATAATAGAACAAGATAAACACTATTCTACCCTATATCCTAGCTAATCCCCTGCCACGCATTTAAATTAAAATAAAAAGTAAAAAATCGCATTTTACTATTTTAATTTTTGGAAAATTCAAAAGTTGAGTTATTTTAAAATATTTTTTTTATTTTTTCATAATTCCGAAAAATTCGTTGTCCACCCATGATTTTTATTTGTTTTTTAAATTAACCAAGTTTCAACTATGGCTAGCTCATAGAGTGAAGTATTTTCAAAAAAAAGAACATCATAGAGTGAGGTACCTAAGTGTATTGTTGTGCAGAATATACACGGATATTGTATTTATAGATTTTAGATAAATTAATTAACATAGGAATATGTAAATATATAGTAGCATATTTCAGCCATCTAATTAACATGAGTATTTTGTATTATTTAATTAGTAATTAATAATTAGTTAATGCATTATGTGATTTTTTTTTTTACATATGGATTATGTGGTTATATATATTTTTTATAAGCAAATGTTAATATTAGTAGTTAACTAACTCTAATGGTTTAGTCTAGTGGTAAAAAAACAGTAATTCAATCTGACATGTTGCATGTTTGATCTGTGCTAGTCCCCATCCTACCTTCTAGTAGTGTATCGACATCATCTTCTCATTCTAAAAAATGACATAAATATTTTCAGCAAAAAAAAATGTTTGTAGTTAAGTTCTGACCCCATTCCAAAAAAGCTACACCTTGGAGCTATAGCCACAAGACTTCATAGATGGACCACCAACAATATTTTCTTCTCATCTTAGGGAGGGGGTGATCATTTGGATTACATGAGGGTAGTAGGGCAGAAATGAAGTAGTTAGAGATTCTACAAATTTCCTTTAAGAAGCTTTAAATTAAATGTTTGTTTTGATCTTGTACGAGCAAAGTCAATTTTTGTTGTTTGAAAATTAAAAGCTTATCCTCACACTTGGAAAATCTTACTAGAGTTTGTCTTGTTAAATAAATTCTTGAGCAAATGTTTATAAATAAACTTTAGAAACAATTTATGATATGCTGATAATAAAATGTATTCAAAATCATTTTCATCCACCTGCAACAACTTATACAAAGTCTATTTTGAATTTACTCTCATTATCTCTATGATAGAAATAATAATAATTTCTATACAAACTCTTATGTGATAAAAGCATTTATTTATTAAGTAAACTCTTAATTAAGCAAGTTTTTGAAAAAAATAAAACAAGCCATTCCATCTTCATAGAAAGTAATGATATTTTTGCATGTATAATAAAAAATTAAATCAACCAAAATTATCCAACAAAGACATGTGGACTAATCCAATCAATTTTGGTTGCAGAGATCATGACAGTATAATAAATACAAAGGCTCAGATCTGAGAAAAGCAAAACATACTACAAAGACAACAGCAACATGAGTTTATACAAAAACTGAGAACAGAATTCATACATTAGAGGATCAGAATATATTCTAGTACAAAGTTAAAACATTAACATGTTTTTTAGGTAATTCTTAAAGACTACATTTAAGAAAGTACAACATACAACATCTTAAAAGGTTAAGACTAGAGATATATTAAACAAAAGGATCATAATCTCCTGCTCACATATCTCAGCTAACTAGTGAAGATATGTAGCTTGGTACTGATATCCATTTCCAAAGTAGTTTCCATGATTATGAGAGAAGTTATAATGAGCAGTGCCTAGGAGAGGTGGGCAATGATTTTCGGTTGGTCCAGGGTACATGTAAGGTCGGTCGTACACATATTGTGGCGGGTACCTGTCAGCAACTCTAGCATAGGAAGTTTTGTCAGAAGATATGTTAGTGACTCGAGGACCATATCCCACACCATTAGCTCGAGGTCTCTTCGGTTGAGGCTTTGTCGCTTCAGTTTCTCTCTTTTTGTCAGCTTTGGCCTTCTCTAGCTGAACAACTCGTTTAATGAGAGGATCTAGAGGATACTGCTCGTCAAGTTTATGTTCTTCAATGCACTTGATTACTGCTTTATGAGCAATCAGCTCTCGCTCATTAACTTCATTCTGATACAAGATGGTCACTAGGAATATTAAGAAGGCAGAAAAATAATATATTACTGAAAAATAAACCAATCAAGAATCAGACAGAAAACTTCATTGTATCTTGAATCATGCAACAAAGGACCTGACAGAAGTGGATAATGAGGAGAAACTCGGCAATATTTTAGATCACTACTTCAAATCATTAAAAGAACATGATGGAGGGAATTATTACTCATTACTGAATATAGCAGAGACTCGACGACGAACCTGTGAAGTGGGGGATGAGTTACCACTTTTGACGGGTGAGCAAGAATTTCTAGCATCCTTCAAATAAGACTTCAGTAAGGAAACAGGAGAAAACTGTTTTGTCAGATCAAATGCAAAAGCCAAGTTAACGGCATCAATTTGCCGCCCGCTGTTTACCAAAACCTCAATTACACCTGCATATCCAAAATAATTATTCGAATTTTTTCGGGATTGGAAAAAAATTGTTAATAGATATAATGCTTTAACAATAAATCATATTAATCACAGAGAGAAGACTATTAATATCACCCAAAATGTTATATAATTCTCATAAGGTTAAGATCGAAACAGAATACTATAAATGAATAAATACATACCTGGCATCTTCTCTGATAATCCAAGGCAACGGCATAAATCAGCAATTTGGCGACGCCGAGACACCATTGGAATAAGCCTGGACAACTCCTCCTCATCAAAACCAGAAGCAATATCAAAACTTGCTAGAAGTTGTAAAAATGCATGAGCCTCCAAGGAATTCCCATTACTAGCATCCATGTCAAGAGCATCAAGTTTAGGTTTCCATTCTTCAGCAACTGCCTTTGCCCTATCCTTGATATCTTTTGAAATTAAATTAGAATTGCGATCTGAATTCATCAGGAAATCACTCAGACATTCCATCAGCATGATACAGGTGCGGCGAAGACCCAATAAGTTAGCATCCTTCTTAATATCCTGACTCGACACTTCCATGCAGTAAAATCCTTCCAAAGAATCTAAGACTAAACATGCAGCATTAGGAGAAGCTCTTAAGGCATGTGGTATTTCCTCCTTCATAGCAGCAAGGTTTTTACGGTTATCAGATATGAATTTGTGAAGTCCGGGCGCATCCATCTCTTCACAAAGTTTTATCAACTCTGGATAAGAGATCAATTCCACATTTCCATTTTCAGGAGAAAGTTTTGCATCCTCTACGCGACCAAAACCTTCAGTCACATTAGAAGCAGCATCCACTGGTTTTTCCTCCACACTTGATGTACCGTCCAAATCTTTTTGTGAAACCTTCCTGTGCTTTTCTCGAGCATTTACAATGGCGAATACAGCTGCATCTCTTTTCTCTTGAAGCCTTTGCAATGTGGCTTGCTCCTTGGCAAAAATAGCCGCTTCCTGCTTCTTCAACATTTCACGAGCTTTCCTTGTTTTGTTTTCGAACACTTTTTCTTGATCTTCCAGTTCATGAAAGCGCCTCTTCAAGGATTTCTCAAGCCCGTGAAAATGTTCCTCCAGTTCTTTCCATTTCAAGTTCAGAGTAACAGCTCGATAACTTTCGAGTTCAGCAAAAGCCTTTTGCAGCTGTTGTATCTTCGAAGACGTAGAACCTATCAGTGTGGCAGCTGAATTTGTTTCTTCCATTTCTAAGAAGCTGAAAAGGATAAAACATTGAAACAATACTTAATTTCAGCTTAAGAAGGCATGAACCATGGTTAATAGTATACACTGCACTGACACAAGTAGTTATATTTCAAATTATTATCTCTGTCAAATTGTTACTGTCATGTCCGATGTCCGTGTTTGTGTCGGTGTTTCATATGTTATACCTTCCTATTTTGAAGTTGAGAACTAGGTTTATGTACAAGATTTGTTCTGTTCTTTTGTCACAGTATAATATCATAAAAATAAGATAAGTTCTTCATCTCACAATGGCATTCTGAATTACTCAGTTTGCCAGTTTTCTAACTTCAAATGGCATAAATATTTGTTTGTCAATTTCTCAAATTATACACATCCTTTGTGTCTCTTTTCACTCATTACCAAAGGTGAGTTACTAATTATCAATAAAGCATCCTAATTACTAGTACAAACTAAAATAAAAGAAAACCACCGAGTACTTAAAGAAAGTGCAAATCTCCACTTATTTAATTTTAAAACCAGGAAAATCAAGAATCAAGGAAATATCAAATACTAATGCACCAAAAACAATCATATCTTAAAGTTTGTTTGCATATTTAGCAATAAAAATAAATTGTACAAACACAAACATGAACAGCATCTATAAAGCTAGCTTGAATTTATGAGAACACAATAATGTTGATGCAATAATACCAAAGGAACCATCTAATTCTAGTACACTATCCCTCACATACAACTCTTTATGGATAAAAATGGAGAAGCTAGCAATAGTGAAACCAAAAGCTCCAGCTAAATTATGAAAACATTAATATCAGTAGTTCAATCAGCTTCACTAACCAAATCCTCAAACTTTAATTTCTTTATAACTTTCCTAGTAGCTAGATTAGTCTCCTAAAAAAATATTTCATATTTAAAAATTATTATCTATTAAAGTAACATTTATGTTTATTTTACAACTATTTTCGAGTGGATTTGAACTATGTTCCTCGAAATTACAAGGTCAAACTGTAACTTCTGAGTTGTCTCCTCATAGATCTTCGTGTTTCAAAAAGGAACTAAATTGCTAAAATATTTACCAAAGAATATGTCTAGATCCAAAAACCCTAAAAAAAGGAACAGGAGCAAAATCGGTAGAATATTTGTACTCATCAATTAAAAGCAACTGAAAAAGAAAACAACAAGAGTAAACAGCTAAAAATGTAAAAATCACAGTAGTGAATTTTAAGAAAATAACAAAAGAACTAAAATAAAATAAAATAAAATAAAAATCTATTTGAAAAAATAAAATAAAAATCTAAGAAGTGCAATTAGAAGAGTAGATTTGGAGAGCAATGTGTAAGAAATATAGGTGAAAAGTTGAATCTAGGTCAACAGAAGCAAACAAAGCCGATCTAAACCGACAACAACAAAACAAAGTCAGAGAAAAAATAAAAACAAAAATGAATAATAAAAGAAGAGAGAAAAGAAGAGTTACCTGATTGATCCAAAAGAAAGTATTAAACAGAGAGAGAGAAAGAGAGAAAGAGAGAGAGTTCTCAATCCATTTTCTCACTGCAATCCTCACATCAGAGAGAGAGAGAATGAGAATGGGAGAGGAAGAAGATGAAGAAGAAAAGGAAGAGAGAGAGAGAGAGTGTGTGTGTGTGTGTGGTGTTTGTGTTGTTTAATTTTATTTGATTATTAATGAAAAGAGAGTGATAAAGCTGACTCTGTTTCACACTTGTTCCTTTTTTTAAAAAAATTATTATATCAAGTCCCGTTTCCGTTTTGGTCTTCGCCGTTTACGGATACTTCCAACCTCAACGTGTATGAAGTGTGACAAAATTCAGAAACACACATTCTTCTTGGGAATTGTTACACGGCCTACGCTATTTCTGTATTTTATTTATTTTCTGAAACATACATCATACATGTACTCTAAACGAATTATTTTAAGTATTTATATTTTTCCCGTATCAATCAATCATCATACACACACATGTATCATGTATGTAGGTAGTTACATCTATCATAAATTTATTTATTTATATCACAACTACTGTTACTTAATTTTTTTTACGTAATCTGTACTACAATAAAGACATTTTAGTAACAGATGATGTTCTTTTATTAAATAAATGAATGTAATTTACGATTTTGTTAAGCCTTGTGCATTACCTTACTTAAGTTTTTAAAACAATATATTTTAGACATAATAGCTCATCGGTCTTTGACTTAATTTCAAATGACAATTAAGTTATTATTTCTTTTTTTTTTTTTAATTTGATTCTTTTTTTTAATTTTAACAATTTGATTGTTGATGTTTTAAAATGTCA